>JAOTQE010094280.1:0-14448 GCA_025631205.1 Nesometra sesokonis
TGCCCAAATTTGGAAGTCAAAAATTAAAGATATATCATCATACCATATATCATTAGATAGACAATTTAATTAGCTTTTAAATGACAGCAAGTATTATTTAATTGAAATGTCCAGAGATGTATTATATCTACAAAACCGTTTTTTGGGATAAAAGTGTGATTTTTTCAATTTTTGACACAATTTTAGACTAAAATCCAAAATCAGGCTTGGTAAACAGCATATTCATAATCAGCACCCATGAATTACCCTAAATAACTTGTTTACCCACTTTTAATATGAAATGCCTACAACACTTTAATAAAGCAGAAATTTTGAAATCCTGCCCTGTCTATGGTCCTACCGTAGGTAGGTAAACATTTCGAAACGCCCACATGCCAAATATGGAGGGAGAAAATACGTCATTCCTTTTTTGTGAATTGTCATGCTTGAATCGTTTTAACAGGCCTTACGAAAGCTAAACTAAAATAATTGAGTATGGGATGTCAATAGCGCCTTGAATACACCAGATCGTAAGGCCTGTGAGACAGGCTATGTCAGGTAGAACACTAGATATAATTTGTTTTCCCAAACTCTGACGTGTAAATCTACCGAATACTCAATACAGGTGAAAATGCTAGCAAAAAAATTTGCAAGTTGTTCTCGGGCATACCTGCCAACCCTACCGATTTTGGCGGTAGGCTACCGCTTTTTCGACCTTCCTACCACCTACTGCTTTTGCATGGAAATCCTACCGCTTTTTTAAATTTAAGACCAAAATAAAAATGTACATAATGAGAACTGTTAAAGATAGCAAAAAACATGAAAATACGTGGTGAATTGGCACTAAAAGTAAGCATTTTCAGCGTAAATGCCCTAAATAACGGAAATCGGGGCAAATTTTTTATTTTTTTTTTTTGCTCATCAAAGCAAAATCCGGCCTACCGCTTTCTAGAGTAAAAAATGTTGGCAGGTATGCTCGGGTACATTTACACGTTAGAGTTGGGCAAAGCAAAAGTGCTCTTCCTGAAGCAAAAAACATAATTACTGTACATACATTGCAGTACACGCTGCCTATTGGGCTCCAATTCTATCCCTAGCAACTAAGTGCAAGCTCGGTGGTCTAGTGGTACAGATGCCAGGCTAGTTACCTGGTGATGGTGGATTCGAGTCCCACCTGAGAACAACTTGCGAATTTTTAACTGTACTAAGTATTCAGTACATTTACATGTCAGATTTGTGCAAAACAAATTATATCTAAATGACATTAATGTTAAGAAAATTAGTTATACAGGCTTCTAAATATGGTAAACAAGATGTAAAATAGGGCAATAACTTTTGTTTTTTGTTGAAATCAGATTAGGAACTGTATACCTGGCAACTGTAGCCTCACATATTGGGCACCTAAAGGTTGGCAGGTATAAAATGCTATGTGAGGGTTGCAAAAAGATGGCTTGTGGTTTACAGTGATAACTAATCAGCTGCAAAACTATTTATTTAAGTTTTAAAAATTCATTATCATTATATAAAATGATAAACTAATAATAATTAAATATATTAATTAAATAATTAAATAATTAATAATAATAATACTAATAATAATACTAATAATAATAATTATAATTACTAATAATAATAATACTGATAATATGATAATAATAATAATTCGATTTTTATATAGCGCCTTACACAATACAGTCTCAAGGCGCTGTGGATGTTACACATTCATTTGACTTTCTACGCCCCTAAGGGTCCCGTCGTGTCCTGCTGCCCGAAAAACGAGCGCTACATTCTTCTGTCCACAGCAGGGGATGTATGGACCAGTATACCGGGGTAACCCCCTACTGTTATGTTTCAGGATTTGTTAACTCAATTACATGGTAAATTGAGATCAAAGAGTTAACTCCTAGTTGAGATATATTCCTGAGTGGAAAAGAGGATTAGACAAATTTTGTTTACTAAAGAACCTAAGGTAATTGATTATAATTTATTATATAATGATCTATTGGCTACATTACTTTTGATATATTAATAACATTCATTTTCGCATAGATGTGATATACATAAAAATTTTTTTAAATTTATAATCACCATTATACTTTTTTGGATAAAAAATGGTGCAGTATTTACAAAGTTATCACTATAGCATTGTATTTATTTTGCAGTTTTTATGTTGCCTACTGAATGCTCATTAATTAGCCCTGAAAATATCCTGTAACCAGCATTTGTAAACAATTCTCTCTCCATAAGGAAAAGGACAATTTGTGGCTAGTGTCAAAGTTGTTTTCAATCAGCACTCTGTCTCAGTTTTCCATGCACATTTGTGGCAGAGTCAAGCCAAATGAGACATAATTGGAAAATTGAAAATTGAGGGTTTTTATGGATTATGAAACTACACATTATTATCTTTAACGTGCAAAAAAATCAGTTTCATACAATGTTTCCTTGCGAATTTATGAACAATCGAAGTTCGAACAATCAAAATGTAAGTTTTGAGAAAACTGCATTTGAAAATTGTTTATCTGTATACATTACATAAGCAAGGGCATTTTAAATTGCATTTTAAAAACATTTTTGATCATATATCTAAAAAAAATTAAGGTAGTATGAAAGTAGAATGCATGAACTGTATATTTTTGAAATAAAATAAAATTTGAAAAAATGGCCATTTTAAATTTCTGCCTTTCGTGGAAAACTAGCATTTGCGACTTATGTCTCATTTGGCTTGGCTCTGCCACATTTTTTAAATGCGGCATAGGTCTTGTGTCTAGGATCTGCCTAAATTTAAGAAAAAAATTCCAACCAAATATGAAGCATGGCCCAAATAGCCCCTTGTTTTTTTTAACTTCATGGAATAGGATCAAGTAGGCACTATCTTTCTTCTTGTAATTCTTGTTCTTCTTGTGGCCAAGCCTTGCAATTGTTACACATGAGTGACCACATACAACACAAAATTTATACTCTATTATGTATAGGTCAATTTGACCTTTCTTGGAAATTTCATTTGAAAATATTTATGTGCATTATAAAGGTTTATGTCAGCGGAGTGAAATCATGCATAATATAAATATGAGCCTATCACATCACAGAAACTTACAGCCATGACAGCACCATCACTGTTGATGACAAGGTATCCAAGTTGGTCTGGAATTCTGTCAAGATTAAGCGGTCCCGGTCCACTCTGTAAAATATTGAAATACAATATAAATAAAATATTAGGCCTAGGCCTAGGTTTACTTTTAAAAATATTCTTACTGTGTAACGCCTAAAGTCATTATAAATTTTGAAAATGAAATGGAAAATAGAAAAACCAAATCATAAACTTCTTAAAAACACTGATTTATACCATAGCAGAGTTGAAAATTATTTGCTAATATTATAAATTTGGCTAGGCCTGGACCGGTATTACCCAACAGGATTACGCAAGCAGCACGCACATCATCGTGTCCCTGGATGAGGTATTGTGCATTGCTCTATTTTCACCGCTAAAACCAATCTAATAAAAACGGTGCCTACCATTGTCTAATTGTTGTTTCAATGAAATGAATACAACTGCCGTTTTATCGATCCGTAGTTTTTACTACTAAAAACAAATCGTTACTTTTTATTTAGTTTTAAACACTTAAAATCTAAATTTAACAATGGCTAAGCCCAGGTCCTAAGCCAAGTGATTTGTTGTGTTCGTAAGAAAAAAAATAGAACGAAGCACGTGAGATGTCACCTGATATCAAAATAGTCTTGAGAATCCAGGTGTATTGTTATGCTTTAAGTTATTGCTGTTTATCGAATTATCAATTTAAAGTTTGCAGAAAGACTATAGAGGTCGGAGGTCATCCAGGTAAAAACTCACGAAAATAAAGTACAGATATGTTACTCCCTGCATGCTAAAATTCTGTTAATTTAACATTTTTACGTTCCAAATATGTCCCATTCTGAAAATATTGGAAGACTGGTACATGTAAATCTTGCAACGCAACAGGTTTGTTATTTATAGCTCTTATAGATGTTGAATATTAGCCGTAAAGCTAGGCCACCAGACTCCACAATCTGCTTGATTAAAACCGGATTTCAGTCGAGTCTAACAACAAGATAGGAAATGATTGACGACGGTATACGCATGCCTAGCCTAGGCCTAGTGTGTAGGCCATGTATTGCAAGTGTGTGACTAAATTATTTATAGTAGTATTTATTAAATTATTGTTCATCAATTTGTTAATTGTCGCCTTAGTTTTTTAAGTAAATTGGATGATTATGTTATTTATTTTATTGTTTAATCTGATTGTTTAAATGTTGTGTATGTTATGATCGGTGGAGCATGTTGATCCCAACTGTAACCTAAAATTTACCATAAAATTATATATTTTGAAAAGCTCTTTGTTATTCATCTATTTGATTTTGACAATGACAAATTCTTTTATTTCTTTGTAAACATTTTAAAAAATCACAATAATATAGAAACGAAACTTTATTTTAACAAAAAAAGAGGAAATTCCTGAATGGTAATGCATAAAAAAGAACCCAATTTTACATATTATTATTTTACCTATTGGAAATTATTATTTTCAACAGATAAATTTTTGTGTAAATGTAAAAACACATTTTAAAAGAAAGTTTTAAGTAAATATACATTTCATAAATCGAAGGATGACAGTGTTCTAGTTCATAAATTATATAATGTAATATTTATATTTTATTATAGATGATGCATACTACTTAATTTTCATTTAAATAATAATTTTATTCTCTTAAATAACAAAACAAGTATGGCCGATATTAAAGATAGATGCTTTTTATCTAATATAGTGTCTAATAAGTTTTGTTTATACATCTTCTTTTAAATGCATGAACATTTGTACAATCTTTAAGTTCATTTGAAAGTTTGTTCAACAATAAAACACCTCTATTTGATAAGCAGAATGATTTTAACGTATTTTTCTTATAAATAATCAATATTAAATTGATTCTGTTGTCTGGTATTATATTTATGAATGAAAAAGTTTTAGCATAATTTAATATCGTTTTTGAAATTAAAAACTTACAATCTTAAAAAGAGTAAACCTTGTCTTTTGTGTTTCCTCTTTTTAGCGAAGGCTTCGTCACTTACGAAGTTTATCAGCGAGAAATATCCAAGCAAGTAAATCACATGGTAATGAAGATGCATTGATGGAAACATACTTTACGCTTCACACATCAGTTAATGAACAAGGTGACTGAAATATTTTCATCAGACCCAATGAATGCTTTAAATGCAACATAACTACATTAGTATTATACAGTAATAGAAACTGAGCCTTGTGTTACCTTTTTACAATATTCAGTTTCTATTAGCATTTAAGCATATATTGCTTCCTCCTGAAGACCTGTTTTCCTTGTTTTATTTGTTTTGTTTTTTTCACTGTCATTACAACTCCAAATATCTGTAAATTTTGCTGCATAGATGCTTTCATAATATTTTAAAGATCAAAGATCTACGATCTTTAAAAATTTTATCCTGCTGCAGTTACAGCGGCCATTTAGTTGCAACAGTATTAGTTCAGAAGCTGACAAAGTCAGTGCAGTCACCATGGAAACATACTGGATTACTGCAGTAAACAGATTAAACTTAATATCAATAGATTACTGCAGTAAATGCATTAGATTAATTTTGAAATTATATGTAACTCATGCTAACTTTAACAATCAAGATCTGGATTAATGTCAAACTGACTTGTTTTTTCTGTTTATTTCATTATTTTTTAGGGTTAAAGTTCATAAAACAGTGGTTTCTTCAAATCACAGAAAGATGTTTTTTTTTGTATAAAGTTTTTTTTTACATTGTATAATATCAAATGTATTGATTATTTGGTACAGTTTTGTTTAGTTAAATGCACTGAATTTACTACTACAGTTCATAATTCACTTTCCAATTGGCTGAAAACCCAAAAGATACTGGGTGTGGAAGACAGATTTCTTGCCTCAAAAAAGACACCATTCATAGAAGCTGTGAAGAGAGACTATCTAATGTGGCTATAGAGGTCACCTAGAAAGTCTAACTTCGGCTTGAGATGTTAGAGAAGATTTATCATTTAAAAAAGACTGACTGTACACATTGAATATTTTTGTTTATAAAGGTTTATATATTGTAAATGTTGTTGTTGAATTTGTATGATTAAGACTAGATTTATGTAATAAAATGAAAAGATTTAAGGAACATATAGACTAGAAAGAAAATTTGAAAAAAATTCAATTTCTAGGCCTCCTTAAATTTTCTGCGTAGACTGATAATGAAATAAGTCATGGAGGTAATCAAAACGTTTTCTGAAAATAAATATATGCTTATATACATAATTTGGGGACACTGATCATTAGAGGCTCTTTCACATTTCATAAATTTAAATTCACATCAATTTCTCCTGTAATACTACAGTACTACCATAGTCATTTTTTCCTGATAAAGTATCAGTTTATAAATACCTTTTTCATTTCTTTACTGCTATATTTTAACAAAATCATGTATTTATAACATTTAGTTTATTTTATATTTCAGCTATCTATACCAGTGAGAAGATCCTGGATTCATTGGTAAGAATTATTACAAATAATTTGTTTTCAATTTAATATTAAAATATTCAATTTTTAATTTGCTGGTATCAGATTTCTTGTATTGCAATATTTCACTGGCTTGTGGATCACATCATTAGAAATAATTACAGAACTTAACGCCAGATTTAGTGGGATATTGGAGGTAGCAAAAACAAGTCCAAAGGTACCTGCCAACAGTTTGTGGAAAAAGTCCAGGGGTACCTACCAACAGTTTGTGAGCCCAGTGCTCGAGACAAACACTCAGCTCCAAAGAGGTACCAAGTACCCAATTTCAACAAGCTAAAATGCAGGTTATTTGTCAAATTTTTTTGTTGTTTTTTTACATTCCGTAGAGGCCTCTATGTTGTAGTTGCCATGATTTTCATGCACACATCTCTAAAGGCCTTGATCGCATCACCTCAGAACTTACAGAAAAAGTTAAGCCTAGGCCTAATGGTAGGTCTAACCTTAGCAATTCATCTTTAAAATGTTTTATGAAGAATATACGACAAATATGCATTCCCTAATTTTGTTTTTTTTTGTTAAAACTACGGGCATTGGTGCCTCCAATTAGTAGTATTATTTATTTTGGGGCATGCCCCAAAGTCAATAGTACTATTTGGAGGCACCGTGGCCCATAGTTTTAACAAGAAACTGGTAATAGGCAACATATTTGTATAACATATTTTAAGTTAGCAACATTTCTTTTTCTAAAGAACCCAACATGGAGAAGTTTTGATTTATCAAGATCTTGTGATGATGTCAACACAGCCCTTCCTGGACTGGTGGTTCGTGTTTGGGGCGGAAGGAATGAACAATTCAACTTGATCATCGAATGGAAAATTGACCTACAAGGGTTACGTTATCTAGGAGAATATGTAAGTAAATGACATAGATATATCATTTACGGCTAGATGGTGAACATAACATTGTAGAATTGCAGTCCTGTGTAGGCGTCTACTATTTTGATTTCTCAGCCTTTGTCACAAGCATGTGAGTTAATAATAACTGTTTTACAATTATTGTATTTGTAACATTCTTTTGTTAATTATTTACATATGTCACACATATTTTATCTTGTCAATGTCTTTGTATTAAACTTACTTTCATTTATTGATAAATGTGAAACTTCTATAAATGATTGCGTGTGCGCAATTTCGACATAGCAACAACGTTAGAACATAACATGATTTGATTGGTTGGATTCCGGAATAGTAGGCGCTTACATGAAACTGCACTTTGGGCTATGCATTCTGTGGAGGTTTGCCATCTAGCCGTAAATAATATATATACGGTAAATGATGAAGAATTGTGAACTTGAAGCTTGTACATTTTGTTCATTTTTTATAAATTTGGTTTATGTGTCAGAGCGTAGCCAAAGGAGGTATTAGTCGAAAAGCTAGTTTTCTACAATAGGTAGAAACAAAAAAAATTGCCATTTTTTACATTTTATTTTTATTAAAATCAGTTTAAACAATCACATTTCCCACTGCATTAAACATTTTCGGGCATATGATCAAACAATTTTCAAAAAATGGAATTAAAAATTACCCTGCTTATCCATGGTATACTGATAAGCAATTTTCAAATGCAGTTTTTTTTATCCTTAAATTTTAAATATGAACTTGAATTGTTCATAGCTTTGCAAGGAGACATCTTATGAAACTGATTGTTTTTTGCATGTTTAGATAACACAATGCGCTCACCCACTCATTACCATACAAAGACGATTAGCTAGCTGGTCAACAAAATTATGTCATAGAAACAGATATTTACCTCCATCTTATTTGTGATTTTTTATCTCCACAAATGGATCAGCTACCGTTTTGTTTCGACAATCTGACTTTTTCAAGGAGTGAGTTGTTGTAGGCCCAGATTATCATCCCAGCCAGTTTTCTTTCCTAGCTTAATGTATTTGACAGCTTCAAGCTTATTTGTTTACAAAAAACCTTAGCTTGCTGAAAATGTGACCACTAATATATTCTATTATGAGATACATGCAATCGTGATATGATTCAATATTTCGACATAAATTATGTCATCAGAAATTGTGATGAAATAATTGATGTCAAAATATAGAATCCTGTAATGATGGCATGTATCTCATTGCTTTGAGTATGAAATACAAGTATAGTACTTGTTTAAATTTAAAAATATTTTCTTTCTATCTTTTCACAGATAAATAATGACAATTTAAAGTACCATCCAAATTCACTTATATTTGGCATGTTTGATGGTTTCTATGGAGCTACAGAGAAGAATAGTGTGATAGTAAGTCTACATTCTGGATTTTGAGAAAGTCTCATTAACAGTTACTAGTGAATGATTTTATTGTATTTCTTTATGTACATTGTGATTGCCACTAAACATATTGGACCCCTAACTGACCGCAGTGAACTAGCAGGCCGTTAGGGGTGCTGTAAGGGCAATTGGAGTACTATAAGGGCGATTTGAGTACTATAAGGGCGATTTCAGTACTATAAGAGCGATTAGAGTACTATAAGGGCTATTGGGGTAATATAAGGGTGATTGGAGTAATATAGCAATTGGAATACTATAAGGGCGATTGGAGTACTATAAGAGCAATTAAAGTACTATAAGGCCGATTAGAGTGCTATAAGGGCGATTTGAGTACTATAAGGGCGATTAGAGTACTATAAGAGCAATTAGAGTACTATAAGGCCGATTAGAGTGCTATAAGAGCAATTAGAGTACTATAAGGGCGATTGGAGTACTATAAGAGCAATTAGAGTACTATAAGGGCGATTTGAGTACTATAAGGGCGATTAGAGTACTATAAGAGCAATTAGAGTACTATAAGGGCGATTAGAGTGCTATAAGGGCAATTAGAGTACTATAAGGGCGATTAGAGTGCTATAAGGGCAATTAGAGTACTATAAGGGCGATTGGAGTACTATAAGAGCAATTAGAGTGCTATAAGGGCGATTAGAGTACTGTACTATAAGGTGAAAATATGGCTCATTAGTGAATACCTTTCACAGTTGCTCAGTATTTTATGACGATCATCAACGATCTGTAGGTGAAAAATTTGAAATATTTTTTAACACATTTAGCAACTTTAAAAAATGTATGACATTTTTGTTTTTGTATTTCGTAAAAATTTTGCGAATTTTACAAGATTCTTAGATTGAGGTATATAATATGTATTATATACTTCACTCTAAGAATCTCTTAATCTGATTGGATAATGAGATAGGCCATATTTTTACTTTATAGTAGTCAAATCGGCCTTATAGTAGCCCTGATTGACCGCTAGGATATTTCTCTCGTTTTTACTTCAAATTTCCTTTTTTACGTGCAATGGATGCATTGCGCATGCAAGGTGTTTTTAACTTTTGTACTATTGATTTTAAAAAAATATTTATTTTTAACATTTTTATTTGATGTATTTTTTAGGAGACGTATGAAAGCGGACTTGATAAAACATTAGAAGTAGAACAGAATATTGTTAGATTGAGTTACACAACTTATTCCCTTTCAAGGTAAATTACTAACAATATTACTTCTTTGTTTAAAAAAATATACTTATTTAAAAAATAAGCTGTTGTTAATATCTCCATCTCAAAAAATCAGGTAACATACTTCACAACATAATCAGTTGAAGCGTAAGCAATTTATGTTAAAAAAACATTAATTTTGCTGGATTAGCATTTATGCAAGATCCATTTTCGCTTTTGTTTAAATAACTCTTTAAAAAACTTATTTTTGCTAACCCCTACCTTAAATGTTGAAACATGGGATGGCAAAAAATGTTTTTTTTTTGGCTTGTAATAATTTTCATTTGATTTTGATTTCAGAGTGCATACAGCACAACGTGCAATAAAACAAACCCAAGTATCCGTTGGTAAAGTACAGTCTCAGATAGAACAACAATTAGAAAAATCACAACAGAAGAAACAAGTAGTAAGCATTACAATTTTTTTATCTTTCTGGTGTATCAGGAACCTTTTTTTAGCTCAAGGCGTACTCGTGTGATTGATTAATTAATTAATGGATCTTTTTTGGTCCTGGTTGAAAAAGTGGCGAGGCGGATTACGGTATTTTTAAAATTTTTCTTGATAGCCTTCGCACAGAGTGAGATGCAAACCCACAAACATATTTCACTTTCAGTTGCAAAACAATGGCACTGATGACTCGTCCATGTACACGTTTACATAGGAGTAGTGTTTCTAAAGGATATAATGGACAGTCAGGAAATGCTACAAAGTAAAGCAATCTACAACGATACCACTATTACTCATGTGATTAATGAATGGTCATTTAGGAGGCTGGCACAGAGATACCAGTACTTGTTTGACATATCGTACAGGACCAAAGGCAGGGGCGGATCCAGGATGCAGCAAGGGTAGGGCACACTATTTTGGATTGGGTTGGGAGTACAGTATTCCGCATTTTAAATTTGACCAAAACAAATTGGGATTGAATTCAAGCCCAATAAGCAGTGTCCACTGCAATACATGTAGATTATATGTTTTTGCATCAGGAAGCATACTGAAATTTCTTTCACAAATATTCTCAACTGTATTGATGTTTCGGTACATTTACCAGAGAGGCAAAACAAATTTTATCAAATGGTGCATCTCTGCATTTCACATTAATAGGATTTCAAACATTTAATTGCTTTTTTTTTTCTTTTTTTTTCTAGCTTTCAGAAAAAGAAACATTATCATTACGTGTTTCTATGTTGAGGAATGAAGTCTGCTATCAACGAAAACTTCTAAAAGCACAACAAGAAAAGGCAGAGCTCTCCAAGAATGCATTACAGGAAAAAGGTAGGTACTTGCATCCCCTGGAAATCATAGTACAGAACTATTAATTTATTCTGGAATTTAGATCTGCATGTATTACACCTTTAGGCCACCAAGCAAAATGCTATGAACAAATTTGAAGTCTCACCACTAAGCAGGCTCATGTTTGGATATTTAAAAATGAATTACTGGTACCTTCTGAATAGAGCACAATATAAATTCTGTTTTCAATTTTTGGATAAGCAGATCCCAAGATATGAGCATTTGTGTATTCAGATGTTAATTTGAGAAAAACATCCGGAAAGTGATCTAAAATAAACAATTAAAAAACAAATTTAGACAATCTGAATAAAGGTACATTTTCAGCAGCAAAAACTCGCCTAAAAATATATTATAATATAATATAGCTGCCATAGTACTCTAAAGGATTTAATACAAATTTATCAAACATATGACTTCATATTCATTTTGGTGATTATCTTAATTTGGTCTCGCCTACGATTAGAATAATTTTGCTGTGAAACATCACAAATCTTTTAGAGGGTAAGAAGTCAAACCAAAATGTGAAATCTAGGTTAAAAAACAGATGTTTATTCAACAGAAATCTCATTGTGGAATTTTCCATAATGTAATGCTGTTTTTTTTATTATTTTTTGTTTGTTTTTTCACAGTTAATAAATTTAGAACAATGAAGGAGAACTTTATTAAAAGTAAAGAACGATTAAGGGAAAGAAAAGCAGAACACTACAAGAAAATGTATGTTAGAATTTTTGTTTTCTATTTTCTTTATCTAGTATCTTTATGGTTTTGAATATTTATGTTTTAAGGTGCATTCCTTCCAAAATCTTAAATTTAAAAATTAAATTTTTTTGGAAATTGTTCCTGTTTATTATTTTAGACATGTCATGGCAAAACCACCAAGTTGTAGGAAAATTGAAAATTAAGTTTTTGTTATAGCCATACACTTTTCATAAACTTTAAAACTAGGGGTCAATTATTAAAATCGGACATCTATAACTGAAGTTATTTTACAAAATATACACAAATTTCCTTTGTATTTGTTTATATCTCCTGTTTATTTGCTTGTTTCTCAATAACTTCTTGTGCATCAACTTGGTGGTTTTGCCACGACTAGCCTCATTTGTAAAATAATGAACATTGTTCAAATTATAAGATTTTAACTGTTTTTCTGTATAAAAATTTAGGCATACATACCTAAGCTTCAATGTAATGAACATTGTTAGTTATTGAACACTTTTAGGCTAGGCCTAAAAGATTTATTTGATAATTCCCCGTTTCAAAGCTACTAAGTTTTAGATTGCATCTGTATAGAGGTTTCTCATGCTATTCTCTCAACAATAAGCGCTGTTTTTGCATGTGACATGCAAGTTAACATAGCTCTCTGGTGGTTACTATATTTATACTGTTCAAAAAAGCATAGCAAATACAGATTCATTCACTTTATTTTTGTTAGAATTCACCTAAACATGCATTCTGTTATTATTTTGCAATTTTGTAATATTTGCAAGTAATAAAATGATATAAACATGGGAGATTTAGTATTACATTTATAAATTTGAATACAATCAGGCCTCAGTTTTTTTTATTTTGACTAATCCACTGGGCAAGTTGACTTTTCATTTCACTAGCCCACAAACAATTCAATTAGCCCATGTCTGTGACAACTTAATCTACAATGTGTAAACTGTCTGTTTGACACTTGTATTCACTAGCCCTTTGCAGTTTTCACTAACCATTGTACGCTGGGCTAGTAAAAAATAGAGCCCTGACAATATAATCAAATTTAGAATGTTTTACTATTTTTGACCTTAGAAGGAAAAGGCATTTAATTAATATCAAATGATAAAAGTATCTTTTGTTTTACATTAAAGATAACGATATTGTCTATTTTTTAAAATTGTCAATAAACGCGAGTAGTTACTGGAGGATTCGAGAGTATACTTGCCATTTGACTTGGAGTACTTCCTACAGGGAATAAACATACGCAAATGAAAATAATTTTGTAAACAAATAAAGGCCACATATGTCATTAATTAATGAATTAATAATCTGGGTATAAATTTTCTTTAAAATATAAGAGCAATAAGGCCACTATATGAGCCATATTATTTCTTCGTTTTACTCTGAATCTTTGTGTCAGGTAACACAAGTCTTATACTCGAGTGTAACATGAATAGGATATGTATACGCAATCTTAATGTGTTAATGTGGAAGCAGTTAGTGCAGCGGTTGCGTTTCGGACTTCCAATCATGAGGTCGGTGGTTCGAGTCTCACTCTGATCAGCTGTTTGTGTTTCTAGGCAAGACACTTTATCCACATGGCCTCTCTCTACCCATGAGTATAAGTGGGTACCTGGGAGGTACAAATGCCTTATGCACTGAATACAGCTGCAACATTATGGAATGAATTGTATTCCATAGGTGTTTGTTCCAATGACTGGGGGTAATAGTTGTGAAGCGCTTGGAGGCCTTGGCAATAAGCGCTATATAAATGTCACATATTATTATTATTAATGGTGTTCAAGGTCCTTTATGGTGTTCTTTGAAGTTTACTCAGTTTCTATCCAGACTGCATGTCTCTCATTATACTTGGTACTGTAGAATGCATTTAGCCTTCTATGTAGTAATATTATGTCCTATCATCAAATTTCTTTACATAAACTTAATCCAGTCAGTACCATTTTTTTTTTTTCAGAGAAATTAGAAGTGAGACATATCGAAATTTAGCAATAAGGAGGCGAGAGCTGATTGGTGAGTTATCGGATATCTATCCAATCATGGAACAGCAAGATCATAGCTACTCAATCCTTGGAGTGAAGTTGCCAAATGCGGAAGACTACCCTGGTATGATAGAGATTTTTGATTTATTATCTTCCTTGTCATGTATTTGCATTTCTTTGTGTTATTTAATCAGTTGATCTTAAAGATGTATTGTCACTTGAAAAATGACAAAAATTAGATTTTGAAAATAACTCGCTAATCTTGAAGAAATACATGAGTTATGACGATGACACTAGAAATTAGGTTATTTAAAAATTATTTACATTGCAACGTTATATGCTAAAAATGAGCAAAAAACATCAAAAAGGCTGGAAGCCTCTATATTTTTGATAATTTCTCA
>JAOTQE010094291.1:0-14445 GCA_025631205.1 Nesometra sesokonis
AAAAGAAATGCTTTATTATTATTATCTAAAAAATAATATTGTAATGAAATTATATATAATAAGTAACAAAAGATAAAGGGCCAGACTTTGTAGAATCATGTAAAGGCTATGTGTTTATGTCCAACTTATCAAGACCTTCTCAATGCAAATTGCCTTTAAAATTTCTCAAAATCACATTCTATAATTTATTAAATATTTGTGATTTTTTAAGATCATTTGGTCCAGTAATTTGATTACAGTATAAAGATTTTGTACAAAAAAATTGGATCCATTGTACAAAAAATCACGCATTTGCCCTGGATAGCCGTTTGAAGTAAATTAGCATGCACAAAAATTAAATGTTTAAGTCCAATGTGTCTATGGCAGCTTATTGAAGGTAGCCGCTTACGAGAGGTACAGAATGCTCTGATTAGATAGGAAGAATACAGGGCTTTTCAATGAGAGGCTGTTATGGAAGGTGTCCCTTATGAGAGGTGCCCCTTCAGGGATGTTCAACAGTAGTCGATATCGCCATTTCATAGGTAGAAGTAATTGTGCATGAATTTCATGGTGTTGGAATATTACAAAAGATGTTAGTCTTACAAAAAATAATTATTAATTAAAAATTTAAAAATAAACAAACCACAGTATACTCAAATTTCATGATAGGCATAAGTGTTGCTGTTGTTTACGCAAGACCAGAAGTTATTGGAATGTGCAAGGGTCTGCCAATGTAAACAAAAGTTGACTTGGATCATCTAGAAAACCAAACCAAATGGTCACACTGCAAATGGTAGTCCAATTGGTGGTCAATTTTTAGATATTTGACCATATGAGTACAGATCTCACATGATTTTTAAATATTGGCTTACCATTGGGCAAGCTATTTTTAATGCTTGGTTGCCCACACAACTTTTACTTGCCCACACAGAAGGCTCTTTTACATTGAATAATGTGGGGAATAGGTTTAAATTAATTTAACTAGAAAACACTTCATAGAAAGCAAACCTCCGCCCATACCCCGTCCTCCTGGAATAAATTAAATTTTCAGGGTTTTGTTATTGAACACAAACATTTATTGTAATCATTATATGCATAAAACAAGCCGGTGTGGCAATGGAATCAAAAGAGAAACCAAACCAAACTTACAGCAGCAATATTCTAACTAGGTCTAATAATAATAATAATAATAATAGATAGATAGATAGACAGACAGACAGACAGACAGAGAGACAGATGGATAGATAGATAGATAGATAGATAGATGGATAGATAGATAGATAGATAGATAGATAGATAGATAGATAGATAAATAAAAATAATAATAATAATAATAATAATAATAACAATAAAAATAACAATAACAATAATAATAATAATATGAATAATATTAATAATATTAATAATATTAATAATAATAATAATATTAATAATAGTGATGATGAGACAGGATTCAAACCCGTGATCTTTGATCAATAGACAACAGCGGTAACTGTTGTTAACAGAACGTGCCATCCGTACGGCTGTGTATTATTGTACAACAACTGCATACGACCCATTGGCTAACCTTTAAATGTGTCCCCCAAATCTCTATTCGGACCTCGATCGTGACCAAAATCTAATCAGTTTGTCCTTAGCACAAACTGAACATCTTCACCAAATTTCGTCGTAATCTGTTGTTGAATTTTCTTCCGTAATCCTCCTAACACACACACATCCACACAAGTACGAGTGAAAACATAACCTCCTGCCAACTTCGTTTGGCGGAGGTAACTAGTAATTTAGCGATGCAACATGCCATGATATAAATGTTGCCCATTGAAAATATTTGCTTGACCCATGCACATATTTCAGAGGCACATTTAGGGGGATGAAGCCAGCTCATGCCTCCTAATATGGTCAATGCACATGTATATAATGTGCACACCTCAGAAATATTACCTCAAACAAAATACTGACAATTATCGGACATTTAAAACTTGTACTTTGTTTTGGTTGAACCAACAGGAGAACCATATTAAAAGGTATATGGTTATCAGCGCAGTGTTGCTTTTTTTTTAGCAGTGTACAGTTGTTGAGCCCTTGGTTTATTCTGGGGCGACAAGTGCTAATACTGCATTTGACTATCTGGGTATACATATATAAAGAAGCAACGCTGCCTTGATTGGAAATTATGACAATAGATTTTATGCCACTGTGCCTTGAGCACCTTTGGTGGAGAGGAGCACATCATTATTATTATTGTTATTGTTATTCTTATTCTTATTATTATTAGTTTTAGTATTATTATTATTATTATTATTTTTATAATAATGATAATAATAGTAATAATAATAATAATAATTATTATTATTATTATTATTATCATCATTAAAATTATCATCATTATTATTACTATTATTATTATGACGACGGGATAGGCCATATCGACGATGACGATGACGTTGACGATAACGAATACGGCGATGACGACGACGATGATGATGATGATGTTGATAATGATGTTTATTATTATTATTATTAATATTAATTATTATTATTATTATTATTATTATTATTATTATTACTCTTATTATTATGACGACGGGATAGGCCATATCGACGATGACGATGATGTTGACGATAACGATGACGAATACGGCGATGACGACGACGACGACGACGATGATGATGATGATGATGAGGATGAAGATGGTGATGACGATGAAGACGACGATGATGATGAGGAGGATGACGGTGGCGATAAAGATGGTGATGATCATTATAATGACGATGAAGATGGTGATAATGATTATGAAGAGTCAACGATGCCGATGGCGTTAAGAATACTGAGCGTGAGTATGCGCAAAAAAATTTTACTGGTTATTTTTTTTAAAAGTGTAGGTTATTTACATTAATTTGCCGTGATTGGAGCCTATTTAATCACCTTACTACTGTTTTTAGTGAAGGTTTTTTATTCAGACCACCTAATTAATATTTTTCAGCTCAATAGGGGAACTCCAACTCACCTAATAAATCCTCCACCGCACTTCAACAAGAACCATGGAGAGCGATCAACTGTAACAGGTTGATAAAGTTTTCGATACTTAGTGAACAAACCTTTGATTGGTTAATTCCCGAAATCCCTAAACAATTGTCCAATCAGAACGTGGAAAGCGTAAGGACTTCGGGCACTAAGCAAACAGCAGACTGTAGACCCATGAAAACAAAATCATCTTTTTGGAATATACATTCATTGGAGTTGGTGGTCCTTGCTGCTTGTCAGGGAACCGCCGATTAGCTGGTCTCGGCCCTACAAGTTTGAAGCCTAATAATCACAAGAATTTTAAGGTAGACACGATTAATAATAATTCATGTTTTCTGTTTTTTTTTAATTAACAAATTTAGGCCCCAAGCCTAGGGGTATTCGGCCTAGGCTATGTATTTTCGGGGCACATTGTGTGACCCCAATGGGAGCCAGTTACATATTACCCTCACAGTCACTAATTAACCCATGACCCATAGTCCTAAATTTTGCCTCAGTATTTTATTTCTACGTTTGGTTGTTTTTGTTTTATATTATAGGATGCAGTTGATATACCTGTTTAGTTTTGTGTGCTTTAGTGTTATTGGATTTACCTGTTCATTGGCAAGTATATTATTTTACTTTTATTTAACTTTTAAAGTAGTTTGTTGATGTTTAAAAATAAAGGCCTCTAGGCTTAATTGTTACTAGGCAGTGTATTAGGCGTAGAGTAAAATGTGTCATTATTTGAAGAAATTAAAAAAACATGTATAATCTTAATTGATTCAATATTTCAATATTAATTATGTCATCATCAAATATTGATATGAATGGACATGATGAATTACCATTTTATAAAAGAAATTTCAATCTCAAATTTCCACTGAGAAAGTTATATAATTATTATTTTTAAAAGTAATTTTAATAAAAAATAATTATTCAAAATTAAAAGAAGATATTCTTTTACGGTGGGTTGCACGTAAAGAAAAGCTGCGTGGATGGTTCTGAAATCAGAGTATGTAAGTATGGGTGAAATGTAAATATTGCTGCTCAAGATAATCACCTGAATACTAGTATTCCATTTATTGATGCGTTCATGTAAAAATTATAAATTTGTTACTAATGAATTTATCATTTCACTTAAGAATTCATCATAAATAAGCACTGACGTTTGATTTTATTCACAAGAAGGTATAAGTAAAAAAATACTAAAATACTGTATTTTATACAATACTATATATTAAAGGCATATTTTTGATGCAACACATATGTGTAGAGGAAGGTAGTTATTGTGACTCACTGCATTTAACTGACACCATGTCATTTTTGATGACTTGTATACTGGTGTGTGTCCAGGGTAGCTTAGTGTAATGGCAAAAGTTGAATAGAGGAGAAAGGCTGCAGATGGGGTCAGCATAAAATAGGTGCAAAAGTGCCAATAAATGTTTGAAGTGGAACAGGGATACCACTCTATAGACAGGAAATAGGATTTTGAGGTGGGGGTGTTGTTAAGCCTCCCTTAAATCCACCTGACTTAGGCTTATTAGTTCCATAACATTTTTATTGGTCTTCCCAACCTTCATACATAGGAATGATGTAAAGATCTGATTCGAGCCTGGAACTCTGATATTTTTGTTAATCTGCAGGACCTTCTTACCACTCTGGTCTTAAAGCTAGTAGTTAATCAATTCTGTAATCGTTGTCATAAGTTCAGAAGTGTCTGGCTGTACACTGTACCTCTCATATCTTTGTACAAAACTGTCTATATTAGGAATCTTATTGTCATACTTCATTAGCCTGAAAATAACCATAAACATACTCATTTTTCTTTTCCCTTGACTGTGTGTACTGCATCCCAAGATATTATAAGCATTTATCCCCAGGGATAAGGCCTTTCACATCTTGGAGTTAGTTGTAATTATATCTTAAATGGGTGGATAGTCCACATGGGAGGGTGTGACTTGCAGTGCTGCTAATCTTCTTAGGCCCAAATCCTCCTATATAATATGGTAGAGATTACACAAGCTACATTTTAGATTTTGAAAGCCTATTGCTTTGTGTTGTTTTTTTTTTACCAAAGATGAATACATGATTTTAACTACTGCTACTACTTGCACATATAAAAGCATTTGTTTTTAAAGTTGTATTGCCACTTGATACCTAAAAGATTATCAACATATATTTTTTTACATTTATTTTTAAATTAACCTGCTCACATTAAAATTACATTAAAGTTAAGAACTCGAGAAAAATAAATTAATATTCAAAATTATTTGTGTAGCTTTTTACACTAAAAAATTACCAAAATTATAGTGCTTACAGTCTTATGGGAGTTTTCTGCTAATTTTTAGCATATAACTGTGCCAAAATAGGAGTACATTTTGTTTAAATAACCTAATAACATATTTTTTATGAAGAATTTGAGGTGAACTTGTCCGCAAACAGATCAAAAGCAAGTTGAAAGCCCTACAAAGGTAATAAAACAGCATCAGCAAGGGATAACAATTCGAAGTTGGTGAGGAACAGGGGTCTTTTCCCCCATTATGGGTTATTAGATAAAATTTTGGGGGATAGAGCTATAGCTGGCCTTATATAATTAATCACCTCGGGCCCTGTCAAGTTCATCGTTTGATGTTTCAACAACAGTCGTTAGCAATGCTATGTAGGCTTCATATTTCTCATGAAAGGCCATTCTCTATTATTTTCAGTAGGCGGATGTAATATGTGAGATGTAAAAATTACATTGTGTCTTTAACCAAAGCCCATAAATATGAAATTAAACTTGAAATGTCCCTTAGATTACACGAACAATGTTTAGGATATTGCTCACACACCAAAATGTGCATGCATACTACTCCCACAAGCCAATCCAAACTTCGGATTAACGAAAGTAAGCATTTTGGGTTTTATTTTCTAGTAATAGAATATAATTTTTATTTTTTTTTTTCTAATTGTACTCCATTTGGACAATCTACACTAATTTGAGAATAAGCCATTTTTTTTATATATGACTCAATGAGTTTAAGGCCCATGAAAAAAATAATAAATAGCTTAATAACCTCCCATGAAAATCACATTTGGGGAAATCCTGAATTTTATAATGTACTGATCATTTTACTACTATTTCAGACGATCCTATTTTCGTCATATTCAATTGAAATGCCTGATCGTCTTTTATAATCGATAGGGTGATTAATTAATTATTTTTTTATGGGGTAAAATCATATGAACCTGTTATTCAATTCTAAACATATTGATACCCAGGAAATATACAAACCCCTTCTCAAACCATCCTCAAACCCAAACCAAGTTATCACAACCAGCTTATAACAAGGTCAGTACAGTACGTTTATTTAATGTAAACATGTGGAATTAATGTTCTTTTCATGTTATTTGCCTTAGTAGAGATTTAAAATTACTTTAAAATAATGCAAGTTACAGTAAGCAATGTGTGAGTCGTCCATGAATCTTCAATTGACAGTAAAATCTTAAGAAATGCTGTTGTTCCCCATGAGAACATGTCTGAGCCTCATCTTCCAAATATCAGTCAGGCAATGGATATAGAAATCTGTAGATTGATTGTTGATACGTGTCGAGGTACGTCTGTAGGGAAAGTTGTTAACCCATTATTGCCATTGCCGACAGATCATCATCAAATTCAATAGCCTATTTTAAACCCATTATTCAGTATTGCCTTTGCCGACAATGGCATCATCCACTTGTTAGTCTATTTAATGTTCCAACCTTGAATGAATGAATTAAATGCTTTTAAGTTGGTCAAGTGTTGTTGAACTTGCTTGCAAAAGTCAGGTTTAATGTTTTCTCAAGGTCAAGTCATAATCAGTGCTGCGGCCACAATTTTAATCCTTGCGGCGCCATGGTGCAGTGAATTGAGTTGAGAATTCACCGCACCACACCACCGCAAGTATAGATATTACAGCCATGCGGGCTTCACCTTGATATCGGACTTGTGCAGTTGAAACAAAGAAGGGGGCTTGATAGATTTTTACACTATAAAGGAAAAGAAGACTGCCTATAATAACAGGGAAAAATATATAAAGTCAAATACATACAGTATACTGTATAAAAGCCACAAAGAGTTAAATACAGTGAGCAGGGGTGTATCTAGGAATTGGTGAAGTGGGTTGCTTAAACCTGAGTTTGATTTTGACAAGCAAAAAAAAAACAAAACAAAACCTGAGCTCTGCTTTATATGAAAATACTATAATTATGCTCTTAGAATCTAAGATTTATAACAGATGGAGAGGTAAATCTACAATATTTTACGTTATATATCTGTACTTATTTCTATTGAGATGGATAATACAGGGGCGCAGCCAGGATAGAATGAAAGGGGGGGGGGGTCAGCAGTGGTGGCGCCAGGATTTGCCAGACGGGGCGGGGCATGGTCCCAACGAGGTCCGGGTGGGCGTGGTTGCCAGTTTGGTTTTGATGAGCAAAAAAAAAAAATCAATTTCTCGTTTTTATATTGAATTAGATTATGCAAAGTTGAATTTCACTCTGCATTATTAAGGATGGCTGGCTTACAATTCATGCACTACTATAATATTCTATAATATTCTTCACATTATAACTTTTTTTCTAGATTTTTTTTTTCCTCAAAATTTTAGAGGGGGTCCTAACCCCCCTCTGGCTGCGCCCCTGTAATAATGTATAGTTGTTAGCAATCTTTGCTTGTCTTTTATTATTTTTTAGGCTCATGCTGATGATACTGTAGATATGGATATGAAATTCTGAAATAAAGAATGAAATTAAATTAAATAATTATGAGATTTTTGTGGCACAGGGTGTTTAATCTGTATGCAATTTCCATACATGTGGAATGTAATGTATGTCATTTTTAAATTTAGGCTAGTCGTGGAAAACCCACCAAGTTGTCGCACAGGAAGTTATTGAGAAATAAGCAAATAAACAACAGGAAATATAAACAAATACAAAGGATGTGTATATTTTGTTCAATAACCTCAGTTATACATGTCCGATTTTGATAATTGACCCCTCATTTTAAAGCCTACGAAAAGTTAAATATGGTTTTAACAATAATTCATTTTTCAATTTTCCTACAACTTGGTGGTTTTGACGTGTCATGCCTCAAATGTAGTTTGTTGCAGTTTTCATTAATGCTTAGTATAATGGAAATTTAATATAGCAAATAAATGTCTTTAAAAAATTGGCTCTGTTTAAAAGCCATAAATAAATTAAACATTACCATTACTAATTGAATAGTTTACATCAATAATCGATATTGCATTTGTAAAATTATTAGAAAAATATATGTATCACTATATTTCCATAGATGATCAACGTACTCAACTTTTTAAATGACGTTGATAAAATATTTAAGAAAATTTAGTTCAATAAAATATATAGCTGGAGAGAAAGTGTAATGCATACTTCAGGCATTGAGATAATGACATCATGTCAGGATTCAATATTTCAACATTGATTATATCATCATCACAAAGCGCTTATGGGGATCTGATTATATAAATGAAATGCCATAAGGTATTTAAACATGTTAAGTATATATTTTATTTTTCCAGTGGTTATGATTTTAGTACAATTCAATAAGCCAAGAATTTGTTACAAATTACAAATCATTATATTTTAGGCTAAAGGTAACCCAGCAAACACAAAACGTTCTTATGATGTTCGTGAACGTTGTGGTTTGGTATGTGACAAAATAACGTTTGTAAAACGTAAAAACGTTGCATGAATGTTCAAACGTTATAATTACGTTACATGTTGTGAAATTTGGTTAAAAGTACGTACTTATGGTTCTACAAAATAACGTTTTCAACACCAAAATATAACATTATATAACGTCCTTATAACGTTATATTGTTAGTTGGGAACATGTCAAAATATTTTATTTCAATTAAATATTATGGTAAAACTAACCACATTAAATAATGAATGTGTGAACAACAGCAAGGTTCAATCTTTCACATGTTTTTTTCTAAACCCAGTGTGATTGTGGCTTAAGGTCAATCCAAACTTTAAATTTTCTTTGACAAGGAACTTTGGTATGCCTATATATTATCAGGATGACATCACATCATATTTATACATGGATATATTATTAACATATATGTGGCAGAGCAGAGCCGAAGGAGGCATAAGTTGAAAAATTGAAAATTGAGTTTTTCATAGATTATGAAACTACGCAATTATTGTCTTTAACATGCAAGAAAAAAAAATTTATACGTTTTTTCCTTGCGAAGAAACATTTAAAATGTAGATTTTGAGCACTGCATTTGAAAATGTACATTGACTAAGCAGGGTCATTTAAATTGTATTTTTGAACATTTTGTGATCATAAAATTAAAAGTATGTAAATAGAATGTTTAAACTGTATGGTTTTGAAAATGTAATAAAATCTGAAAAATTGCCCTTTTTTTATGTCTACATTTCGTAAAACTAGTTTTTTGACTTCTGCCTCCTTTGGCTAGGCTCTGCCATATATGGGTACTGTATATGTAAGTTTTTTTTGTCAAATAAAATTTGGTAGTTTGGATTGAGCTTTATATGAATGAAATAAACACCAAATTTAATGTATTTTGTTCTTGTCACTGATCATTTTTTAGATATTAGCAGATCAAAATTCTCAGGGGAACCTGCTTTATAAATGACATACATAAATTATTTAAGGAAAGTTCAATACATGCCTTATTTTATGCTAAGATTAGAAACTTAGATCGAAGTAGATTAAAGGAAGCGTAATAGCGTTGCTGAGCGATTGATTATCAATCTGCTTCCTTAGCCTGTCACCCAATCAGAACCTTTGTAATAACTGGTCAATATTGTTAACTATAATTAAATAAGACAACCAAAGGTCTACTCTATAGTATTACTCAGATCCTCATAAGTCCCTACTCAGATAAATGAGGTCTTACCACTAAATGAGTCGCATCGTAGGTTGAATCAATTGAGATAATCACCAAAATAGGTCAACATTTTGAGAAATTTTGTTTTAATCAGTTATGACTACTATGGTATTTAAACTTCATTATAACATACTCTTAGGTGAGTTTTTACCCAGGAAAGTGTCAATTATGCAGATTTTCTGAGATTTAAAGTCTTTTTAATTGTTTTTCTTAAATTAGGGTCACCTCTTGTTCATTGCTGCAATCCTAAGCTAAGTGTTATGCATCCAGGCAACGGAAGACCTGGACTATATTGTTATTTTTTAATCCTTTTGTGCTCAGATAAATAGCTGAGGTTTTAAAGTTTTGTAAGATTATCTGGAACTGTTTCCAGCACATTGAAATTTACATTTACCTAAAGACTTTTGTTGCTACTGCTCCTTATGGATTTGGCTGTAGATACAGGTTCAGTCCCTGAATTAAAACTTAGCTAGCCCCTTGATGCAATATTCCAATAATTCTAAATGTTAATTTTCACCAAAAGTGTTATTTCTGAAATTCACCTATTTATAACTATGAGATACAAAAATTCTTTGTCAACTTTCATTAAAAGATAATCAATTTCTGCAAGAATCTGTAGCATTTTTATTTTTTACATCAAGAAATCAGATTTTTCTTTAATTTTACTAATTTTTGTAGTGTCAGAATCTTTAAGATTGTAAACCAAATAATAAATGATCAGATTTAATTTCAAACACTGATTTTTATATGGACTTGAAACAATGTTATATACAATAAACTTTTCACTTTTTAGGTTCTTCCTATAAAATTATACTAATAACAAACTCGAACTAATTTTGTATGAACTTGAACCATTAGATGATAAAACATTATTCATACTATCTCCAATGACAAATCTGTGTTTGATTTTGGTTAAATGGTATGGTAGCATTTAGTACTTCACAGTTCCACGCACTGACAATGTTAAATCACTGCCTTGTGGGTGACTAATACCCATTGATGCCCCAGATTCATGTACTGTCATCTAGGCCTACATTATAAACAGTTAAAACTGTAACTTTTTGTTAGAGTTCAATATTAATATTAGTCAAGGTTATACCTGAGTTTCCCTTATGACATTTATCAGGGTCAGGTTAAAACAATATAAATTGCACAGTTGCAGTTTAATGAATATTTACTGGATTTCAAGATACTCAACTCATTAATGGAAAGTGCTCTTTTCAATAAATGAAACTACCAATAACTGTGAAATGAAACTTTAAATTCCTCACTTGGGTTAGAAGCTATTTCTTGGCACTCTACTTTTAGAATCAGGTTGAATCTCTATTTATTAATGTGAATTCTTTTAATTTTTGTTTCTAAAGTATGTAGTAGTTAAATTCTTTATGGACTTCAAATTAACTGGAAAACCATAGCAAATATTTTAAACATAATTATGCATATGTACTAATAAAAATATAATATTAAATACAAAAAAGTAGTACAGGAATAAATAGTTAAATAGATGTCATACGTGCCAACATTTGACGATAGAAAAAAAAAGCCACCAGTGGTGGAATGGACCCAAGGGGAGGAGATCTCTTGACATTGAGCTGTAGACATCTTCATCTTCATGCCTCAGCAACTACCGTCCATGTATTTTGCATACTAATATAACCACATTGTGAGGTATTGCACCAGAAATGTAATTGAAAACAAAAATATATATTAATCAGTATTTATTGCTAAAAAATGCATGTAATAAGGAATATGCAATTTATTGGTTGGTGAATTATTTTTTTAATAAAATCATGAAAATAAAGTGCTTTATAGTATTTTGTTTAAAGTACCTTTCCTCTGAAACATCCACTGGCTATGTGCTTAATACTGCAGTTGTTAGTCATACTGAAAGGTAAATCAATGGTCATATTGACACTTATGAATCAAACTAAATTGGTATCAAGGGAAATTTAATTATTAAGTTGACTCATCAACTCCACTATTTTTACCGTCATTTTCATCCAAATTTACATCAATATAATACCCTTTTTTTCATAACACATTTTATAAGAAAAGTGATGAAAATGTTCAAATATTAAGAACAAAATAAGAATGAGGCTGACAAAAAATTTTATTTTCTTTTAAATTATTAAATGGAACTTAAAACCCAACAATTCAAGCTCATCACTTGCTGTTTTCAAAAGGATATCAACTTTACTACTCCAGATATAAATAATGTAATCAGAAGTTCCATCAGGGAATAACACGAATAAGGGACCCTTTTTGCAGCACAGTGTAGGCCTATTTGTACAATACAGTAGTAATTTTCTATATTAGAAAAGTGCGTAAAATGTGATCATGAATATTTTAAAAAATGTCATACCTACAGAAAATTAAAAAGTCCACAATTTTAAGACAGTAAAACATGCCTACTAAAAATAAAATGCCAACCGACTGACCCAGTTTAAAAAAATATACTGTGTTTGGGAAGAAAAGATTTTTTTTTCTTTTTCATGAAAAATCAATTGTCACATCAGAAATATAAATTTCATTAAATTTGAACTTTTGAACTTAGAATTTTCCGTAATTTTTCAAATTCTATTAAAAAAAACATAATAACAAATGATTAATTATAATGCAAATTAATTAAACTAACATGTTTTTAATTGCAAATAGATGTTGAAAATAAAATATTTTAAATTAAAGGGATTTCCTTCAATAATCCACGCAAAAAATGGGATTTCTGTAAAAATTCACCAGGGTTATTATTTCTAAAATAATAAATGTTTACCTGCATATTATTTTTATTCTCAAGTAGAAAAAAGGTTAAAGTTACCATACTCTTTTAGGTTAGGCCTAGACGATTCCATTGATAATTTTACATTACTAAGGTAGTAAGCTGTAATCATATCCATGCGGATGTCACACGGCAGGCACACGTACGTCACACATAGCTCTCGAACGGTTACTAGATTTAGACTGATTTGCCACATTGACTAAAGTTTAATTTGTGTTTTTACTTTGAATCTGTATTTTTTATTTTAAGTCTTAGCCAAAATGGCTAAAGTACTTTAGATATTCTATGTTTAGCCAGTGTAAAAACCCATGACTAATTGGCAAATGGTCATGGGCAAACCCCAATTAAATCAATTAATTTGGCCATTAAACATGGCAACAAATTTTAGTATGATAATTATATAATTTTATTCTTTCAATCAATCACTATTTATTTTGTTTAAAGATGTAT
This sequence comes from Nesometra sesokonis, assembly GCA_025631205.1. Classification (NCBI taxonomy): domain Eukaryota; kingdom Metazoa; phylum Echinodermata; class Crinoidea; order Comatulida; family Antedonidae; genus Nesometra; species Nesometra sesokonis. The sequence goes on from JAOTQE010094291.1 coordinate 13,118, forward strand.
TGTCACTCAAAAATGACCAAAAAGTCATAACCGTTAAATTTGAAATTAACTTGCTGATATTAAAGTAACATCAAAGTTATGAACTTGAGAATAGAAATTACTGTATTTAAAAGTTGTTTAATAAGGTATTTACACATGAAAATGACCAAAATTGTAGAGGCTTCCAGCCTTTTTATGCATTTTTGCTAATTTTAAACACTATATATTAAAAAGTAGGGGTAAATATTATTTTAATATTCTGATTCTGGGTGGAATAGTCATAATTTATATATTTCTTCAAAATAAGCAAATTATTTTCAAAATCAATTTTTTGTCATTTTTCAGGTGACAATACATCTTTAAAGTAATTCGTAGTTCAAACATATTTTGTTGACCTGCTGGTGAATGTTTCATAGAGACTTAAAGTTTGAGCTATCAATACGCAAGTGAATTATGTAAATTAGTAATTGACTATTAGAATAAGTAATTTTACTTACAAGGAGGATTTGTATTCAGCGAATTAATCATTGATATGATAATAGTTGTCAAAATCAAAATCTAGTAATCTCAAGTTGTTTGAAAGAATTAAGGCAGATAATTTATTGTTTATTTTAAAAAATATAGTTAAACTGTAATTTGCACATTTAAAATATATATTTAAAAAAAAGTATTTACCCCTAATTTTGCATCCAAATTTTTATGGGTTTAGTACAAAAATCCCTATACTGAGAAGAAAATAAATAATTTTGAATTACAATGCAAGTTAAATAATTTATGGTAACTCAATTTAATTTAAATGTAATTATTGAAAATGAAATATAAATGGAATGAGGAAATTAGGCAACAAGATGTTAAAATTCTTTGTTATAAAAAATCTATTAGGCCGACCACTTATCAATAAACTTATCTTTACCCGCACCATGAATGGTTCACCTTTATTACCCTTGTATGAATCCAAGGACACTTGCACAGCAAATAGCCTATTAACCAATAAAGACAGTGATTTATGAAGGTGTAAAATATGACAATAATCCCATTAACCCTTTTGCTGAGTAGGCCCGAAAAAATGTTGTTGAATGGCATGGGCCCGGTACTGTCGGGCCCAAAATTAATAATTCTTAAAAAATAATTGCCTATACTACATGTGCCCTCTTCAGATTCCCTATCAACTTTAAGATATTTGCAACATTAAAACAAAACAATATCCTTCAATTCAGTAGGGAAGCCGCGTTGCGCGTATTGACGGTTTATTGCAAATTATCGCACACCCGATGACGTCATCGTTTTGTGACGCCCTCTGTTGTTATAAGTCTTCTTATATTTCGCGCGGTTTCTGGTTCATTGGAGAC
>JAOTQE010094302.1:0-14444 GCA_025631205.1 Nesometra sesokonis
AAATGATTTTTCTCTGGTTATACTGAAGCTATGAACCTCATTTAAAAACCAATTTAAAGCTTATAATCTCTTCTATGTCAATATGACAATAAATCAGTTTTGGTTTTCTGTACAACACTACTCATTTTGTGGTGACACCTCACATTTGTGTTCGAAGTGAAATATGCAAAAAAGAAAAGCAGAGAAAATTACTAAACTGTTTTACATAGAGCCTACCTCCAATTCTTTGAAAATTTTCTTTTTCAGGCTGTAGGTGGCCGTTGGTTAATAAATTAATAAATTTAGACGTTTTAATGTAAACAGGAAACAATCATTCCTTTTAATTTAATAGCAATATTTTTATCTTGCAACGTTTTAAACACAATTTAGAGAACTTTCCGACTGATATAGAAGTTAAATGTAGATAAATGTATATGTTATGTTCTGACGTAAGTAAATATTTGTTATTTACTCATCACAAATTCATAGTATTCTTGCAGATCATTATGTATGTGGTCGCGTAGCCATAATAATAATATGTCAAACGAACCCATTATTACTAGCTACTATTCTGTAGAGAACCCATTTTCCCTAATTATCAGAGGGAAATATACAATTCGTATCTTCTATATTTTAAAACTTACATCAATATTAATAGATTTTTAGCAAACAATTTGTTTTTCAAATTTAAACCTGCAGAATCAATAATGAAAACTACCGGTAACACTGTATAATTCTATACGGAACAATAATGGACGAAACTCAGAAAAACATACATCTTTTGAACCAGGTGTACAGGCTTTAAAAAATGTATCAACTACGGTACCTTCGGACAGTATACATTCATATGCAATGCGCAGATATTTTCTAATGAATTTACAATGGTAACCATATGCATGGTTGCTAACCGTGAGTGTACATCTTTTGTAGCCGTCACAGAGTTCCGAGATACTCAAGATCATCAAGAACGTTCATGATACAGTTGATGTTACAATATGGGGCATAACAGCATTCAAGTGGCTCTGTTCTGCCATAGTTTGCCGATATAACTCAAATCACATATCCACGATTGTATACCAACTCGCCTGTAGATCCTTCGCATATTTTCAAAACCAATGAATCTATAATCAATTGTACATTAAAACTAGGTGTATTTCTACGCAATTAAAATAGCATGACTAGCTATACCACATCATATAAAGAGGTAATCTTACAAATCAATACAATAAAATACAATAGTGGTAGAGTCAAGCCAAAGTTGAGCTCCCAGTATCGTCTTTTACTTGCAAAAGACTATCAGTTTCATATGATCGTTTCCTTACAAAGTTATGGAAAGTTAAAATGTGAACTTTTATAACGTTTTAGAAAAAACTGCATTTGAAAATTGCTTATCAGTATACTGTGACTAAACAGGAAATTTTAAGTTGTATATTTGAACATTTCGTTATCATATATCTGAAAATTGTTAATGTTGTATGAAGGTTGAATTTTGAATTGTATGTTTTTGAGATAAAATATGAACAAATTGACATTATTTTTGTTTCTGCCTAATTGTGGAAACTAGCATTGCAACGTATACCTCCTTTGCCTTTGCTGTGCCACTTCAAAAAGTGCTTGCAGCGTATATCTAATTAGTCAGCAAGTACCCCTGCCTTGATGAGTCCCAGCTCTGTACGATCGTTCTAAATTATGTAAAACCATTATCTGCCAATGCCCATCTTGAGCACTTGACAAAGAAGGATATCTCGCCATGCACTAAAAAGGCCATTAATATACCTCTGGCTCAAATGTCCTGGAACGACCATTTTTTTTTTTTGGTTATCGTTCCCACAGCTTCTTACGGTATCACTTCGCTCGTCAGTTACCTTTCCAAGAACGACATTTCGTTTTTTAACGACTGTCCAATGTTACCTTCTCAAAATGTTGTGTTCCAAGCAGAGATATTTTACCCTTCGGAGAGATGTAGCTGCCGTCTGTGTGGCAACAGAGACGGTCTCATTCGCGAGCAACTTACTCGATGTTGGTGGGGTTTGTGAGAGTAGATGGGTTTAACGCCTCTTCACTCCTTCTCTTCTACAGAGAGCCCTGCTTGTCATCAGGTAAATAGGTTTCACAATAATTTTGTATGTATGTTGTTCTGTCTCTATTTGAGATTGTATTCAAATTTTTGAATAAAACGCTGTATAACAAAATTACCTATGAATAAAGGTAAATTGTTTTATTAATTAATCAAATGTGGCAGAGCCAAGTCAAATGAGACATAAGTCGCAAATGCTAGTTTTCCACAATAGGCAGAAATCTTAAAATGGTCATTTTTTTTCAAATTTTATTTTATTTCAAAAATAAAAAGTTTATACATTCAACTTTTATACTACCTTAACAATTTTCAGATATTTGATTAAAAAATGTTTAAAAAATACAAATTAAAATGACCTTGCTTAGTCAATGTATACTGATAAACAATTTTAAAATGCAGTTTTCTCAGATTATTTCTTATTTGGCTTGGCTCTGCCACAAATGGGCAATATAGAGTGCATAATGCGTCAATAAATTGTATTATTTATATCTAAAACTAAGTTTGTTGTCCACCCAAAATTTGTCGAGTGGGTAAAACGTTTGACTTGTAACTTACAATTCTATTGAACCACAGGCTCAAATTCCCTTTGGATCTATACAAATAAAGTTTTGTTTTAAGTTTCAGGTCCGTTGGGTACTTTCTTCAAAAACATTTTGTCGAGGGATTATGTTTTGTTCGTGATGGGCATTTCAGGTTCTGAGGTCCCAAAAATAAATATATCTCTAATAGCTCTGGATTTCCAAGACGTCTTAGCCGAATGAATCTTTCTGCAAATAGTAATCTAGTGAAGAGGACGACGGAAAAGAATTTCAGTGGCGATCTAAATTTGTGTTTGAATTTTCAGACCGGATTTGAGTCAACAATACGAATAAAATTGCTGTTATTATTCGATATGTAATGGACGAAATTTTGATGGCAATTTGATGTGTGTTGTAGGGTGTATCGGTTGAACGTACGCATAGTTTAGCTAACTCCTATTCCATATATAATCCCTTTCCCTCAATTTTTTAGACGGAAATATTCAATTCCTATCTTTCATCATATCCGAAAATTGTTTACATTCAAATTAATGATTTTCTATTGCCTACATTTTGGTTGTCAAATATAGGTCTACATAACTAACAATTAAAAAAAATTTGGAACAATATAATGGAGAAAAAAACGAAAACGTCTTGTGGGCTTAGTTTGCAATCATTATAGAAAATAGATCAACTACGGTACCTTTGGACAGTATACATTCATATTCAATGCGCAGATATTTTTGATCCCTATACAAGGATCACCATATGCACCGTTGTATAGCCGTAGGTGTACATCTGATTTTACCTTCACAGAGTTCTGAGATAACATCAAGAACGTCACTGTTGCAGTTTGTGTTATTATCTGGGCCATCACAATAGCATTCACGTGACTCTGTTCTATCATAGTTTGCCGTTATAACTCGAATCTCATAATTATAATTACATACCAACTCGACTGTAGATCCTTCACATATTATAACAACCAATGAATCGAAAAATGATTGTAAATTAAAACTGTGTGTATCCTCCACACAATTAAAATAGCACGACTAGCCTAGTGTACAGAAATATACATAAGAGTCAAACCAAAGTTGAGCTCCCAGTATCATCTTTTACATGCAAAGGAACATCAGTTATGATCGTTTCCTTACAAAGTTATGGAAAGTTAAAACGTGAACTTATATAACGTTTTAGAAAAAAAACTGCATTTGAAAATTGCTTATCAGTATACTGTGACTAAACAGGATATTTTAAATTGTATTTTTTAACATTTTGTGATTATATGTCTGAAAATTGTCGTATGAAAGTTGAATGTTTAAATTATATGTTTTTGAGATAAAATATTGAACACATTGATTTTTTTTTTGTTTTTGCCTAATTGTGGTAAACTAGCAATGCCTCGACTCTGCCACATCGAAAAAGTGATGCAGTGTATATCTAATTAGTCAAGAAGTACTCGTTACTCGATGGGCTCCGGCTCTGTACCATCCTTCTAAATTGTGTAAAAATCCCTATATATATACCTATATACCTATAAATCAAGGTGCGTAGCGTCCTCATGTGTCAATGAATTTGATGGTTTTTTTTTTCTAAAACTAAGTTTCTTGTCAGCCGATCTTTCGACGAGTGGGTAAAACTTTTGACTTGTAACCTACAATTATATTCAATCACATGCTCGAATTTCCTTCGGGTCTATACAAATAAAGTTTTGTTTTAAGTTTCAGGTCCGTTGGGTACTTTCTTCAAAAACATTTTGTCGAGGGATTATGTTTTGTTCGTGATGGGCATTTCAGGTTCTGAGGTCCCAAAAATAAATATATCTCTAATAGCTCTGGATTTCCAAGACGTCTTAGCCGAATGAATCTTTCTGCAAATAGTAATCTAGTGAAGAGGACGACGGAAAAGAATTTCAGTGGCGATCTAAATTTGTGTTTGAATTTTCAGACCGGATTTGAGTCAACAATACGAATAAAATTGCTGTTATTATTCGATATGTAATGGACGAAATTTTGATGGCAATTTGATGTGTGTTGTAGGGTGTATCGGTTGAACGTACGCATAGTTTAGCTAACTCCTATTCCATATATAATCCCTTTCCCTCAATTTTTTAGACGGAAATATTCAATTCCTATCTTTCATCATATCCGAAAATTGTTTACATTCAAATTAATGATTTTCTATTGCCTACATTTTGGTTGTCAAATATAGGTCTACATAACTAACAATTAAAAAAAATTTGGAACAATATAATGGAGAAAAAAACGAAAACGTCTTGTGGGCTTAGTTTGCAATCATTATAGAAAATAGATCAACTACGGTACCTTTGGACAGTATACATTCATATTCAATGCGCAGATATTTTTGATCCCTATACAAGGATCACCATATGCACCGTTGTATAGCCGTAGGTGTACATCTGATTTTACCTTCACAGAGTTCTGAGATAACATCAAGAACGTCACTGTTGCAGTTTGTGTTATTATCTGGGCCATCACAATAGCATTCACGTGACTCTGTTCTATCATAGTTTGCCGTTATAACTCGAATCTCATAATTATAATTACATACCAACTCGACTGTAGATCCTTCACATATTATAACAACCAATGAATCGAAAAATGATTGTAAATTAAAACTGTGTGTATCCTCCACACAATTAAAATAGCACGACTAGCCTAGTGTACAGAAATATACATAAGAGTCAAACCAAAGTTGAGCTCCCAGTATCATCTTTTACATGCAAAGGAACATCAGTTATGATCGTTTCCTTACAAAGTTATGGAAAGTTAAAACGTGAACTTATATAACGTTTTAGAAAAAAAACTGCATTTGAAAATTGCTTATCAGTATACTGTGACTAAACAGGATATTTTAAATTGTATTTTTTAACATTTTGTGATTATATGTCTGAAAATTGTCGTATGAAAGTTGAATGTTTAAATTATATGTTTTTGAGATAAAATATTGAACACATTGATTTTTTTTTTGTTTTTGCCTAATTGTGGTAAACTAGCAATGCCTCGACTCTGCCACATCGAAAAAGTGATGCAGTGTATATCTAATTAGTCAAGAAGTACTCGTTACTCGATGGGCTCCGGCTCTGTACCATCCTTCTAAATTGTGTAAAAATCCCTATATATATACCTATATACCTATAAATCAAGGTGCGTAGCGTCCTCATGTGTCAATGAATTTGATGGTTTTTTTTTTCTAAAACTAAGTTTCTTGTCAGCCGATCTTTCGACGAGTGGGTAAAACTTTTGACTTGTAACCTACAATTATATTCAATCACATGCTCGAATTTCCTTCGGGTCTATACAAATAAAGTTTGGTTTTAATTTTCAGACGTTGGGTACTTTCTTCGAAAACCTGTTGTAGAGAGAATCTGTACTGGCTACGGTTTGGCCGTGATGAGCATTTCAGGTTTAAAGTAACAAACATACTATCTCTACAACTAGCACTGGATTTTCAAGACTAAAATCTGATGTCGTGGGTAATCATAGTTCGTGTACAAAGCCAGAGAATCTTGGTGACCACCCGAAAAGGGGGTACATACCAGGACTTAAATTAATCGTCTTAGCCGGCCGAATGATACTTTCTGAAAATAGTAATCTAGTTAATAAAAGCAAGACGGAATGGATATTCGGTGACAATTTAAATTTATGTGTGAATGCATGAGTTATTTCCATATCTAAGTACCGGACCGGATTATGAGGCAACGAATGTGCCCGAATGCAAGTGATTATTATTATCTGATATTTCATGGACGTAACTTGAATTGCAATTTTTGTGTGGTGTGGTGAGAAAAATTTTGTGAAAACGTACTATACCTTAACTAGTAATTACAAATTGTAAGTGAATGCTGCGAAGCAAATCCTACAATATGCCCCCGGACTCCCTAAAAAATTCACCCTCTACCGGCCCCCCTTCCGCCCCCTCACCCCCATTCCAAAATCTGCATCCTCCCCTGCTTTCCTGGGTTATTATTATCAGATTATCAGATCCATTAACATTTAAATTTAAAAAAAAACATGGTCAATTACTATTAGCGTAACCTAACTAATTAAGCGGCTAAGACCTGTGGTCCTCTATACGTTGTGATGTGAGATAGATAGTAAATAGTTTGGATCGTTATTTGGTTATGGTGGTTCTAATTCCTATTTTTTAATACGCTACTATAAATGTAATTTTAGTGTATTACTAAGTTTGGCCGTTTTAATAACATTAATTATACTCAAAAAAAGAATTATTAGCTTGTAATACCTATTTTAAACGAGTATATTTTGAAGAGACGACCAGAAGGAAGGCGCGAGCAAAACGATTGGATACTGGCCTAAAACCGAGCGTTTAGATGCCAGTTTACAAGCGTCGGCTTTCTTCATAATGGGTTCGTAAATCCTCATAATATTTTGGCTGGCCATGGAGAAAAAGAGAATACTGTAGATTTTCTTTTCTCCGTGGGCTGGCGTATGGCCAACGTGTGATAGGAAACCTGCCAACCTAGAAATAGAGTCGTTTGGCTGAATACTTATACTCGATCGGGGCCGGAAACTGTACGAATAGGTAATCTACAAACGTCGCCTAGAGTAATTGATTTTACCCGGCAGAACAAAAACTCCACTGTTCTGGGCGTTCAGGCTTATCTAATATGACACACAATGACCCAAGAGGTCAAATTGCTGTACAGATAAGGATTAGCTGCTTCGCAGCAATAATCTAGAGAAGTACAACATCAATTTCTAAACGAACCTTGGAAAATGTTTTACGTGGCCCGAGGTATAATTGACAACAATTTTTTTTTGGAGATCCAATGTCGGGTGTAGATATAGGGTGCGTTTAAATGGATTATTCCAGACATATATAACCCAAGAACTGAGGGATAGATCTAGGGTTTTCTTTGAAATTCAAATAACATAAATATGGAATTTATGCAACGATCCGAGTTAGGATGAACCTATGAGGACAATGTTAAACTAAAATATTATTTGGCAGAGCCTATAAGTTCTGGTGTGTCATTTTGAAATTAATACTATTTGTTTTACAAATTGAAACAATAATGCCTGTTTACCTAATCAAGAATATCACATGCTTACCTGAATCTCCATAACTTTGGCAGTAAACCGGAAATAATAACAAGATCAGTAGAAGAATCATTGCGTTATGGTTTCATATGTTTTGTACAAATCTAAGAATAAAATGCACATGTATTATTAAATATTATAAGGATTTGTTATGAGTGTAATGGAAAGAGAATTTAGTTGGAAGAAAAATGTTGCATTCACCAATCTGATGTTTTGCAAAAAAAAATATTTTAAAATAATGAATCCTATCTTAATGTAGTCTTCTTAATTTTGAAACCTAAATGCATACGTTTTTCTCTCCTGAAAATGTATTCAAAATCGATGTAAACCGTAGATCTATCGTACAAAGGTTAAAAAGATTTCGGTTGGCCCACTGGCCGGTCATTTCAACGGTTCTAAAAAAAAATTCTTTGCCAAATATGACTTCTTTCTATACCTTTGCACTCTACTTGTGTTTTGTTTCAAATCAAACTTCGAATTGACTTACACAATCGCTGTTTGTATTGTATTAAACTAAATCGACCTGCTAACCCTTTTAATTTTTGCCATGAGATGGAGAACAACATTGTTTTTCCTTACAGTTATATGCACTTTTATCCCAAAGAAGTGGGGGAGAGGGGCACTTAACTGGCATAAATTCAGTATGACTAAGTCCAGTATACATCAAGACAGTTAAGTTATAAGTTTTTAATTATTTCTCTCTGGTTATTGATTTTAAGGCTGTCGCCTTGTTGTATAAACTTACACAGATTCATGTTATGGTATGATGGTACGTGATTATTTAATATGTATTTCATCCTTTAATTTATTTGTAAAAAAATTGACATATTTACAAGGTACATAAACATACCTAAAAAATATTGAAGGTTTAGTAAATAGATTTATAGAATAAATAACAGTTCATTGTAATCTATTATATTTGTAACAATCAAGTATATTATAAAGTTGTTACCATAATAAAAGATTTAAGGAAATGTATGTCAATATGAAATTTCTCTTTGGAAAATAAAGTATATATGCTAAACTATGAACTATAAGGGGATAACAAGAATAACGCTAATAAAATTGTCTACATATTCCACATTAAAACCTTAACATTTAAATTACTGTACGTGTCTTTTAAGACACGTACAGAGAAAATAACATTAAGATATGATTAAAATAATGTAATAAGATATCATAATAAGTTTAGACCAAACTGCTATTTGTAAATTTATCTACATAGTCAAGCAATGGGTTATTCAAATTTTATTCAAATTCAAAAACATCTCTATTGCATTTGAATTGTATAATAACCGTAAATAATGTACAAAACATTCCATTATACCGGTAAAGAGTAAATATAAACACCAGTTATAACAAGGTACAATAAACAGTAAAAATAAAAAATAATAAAAAAAATGTTGGTAAAAAAATTAAAAATATCAAATATACTTGTAGAATTATTGTTGTTATATTGGATCAATTGGCTAGGAAAGCGAGAGTGCAGCGATCATCACCAATTCTAGAATAAACCTGAATTTACTAAGACATTTTTCTATCGTTCAGTATTATCTTTTGGGAGAATAAATTCTTTCTGTTTTCGTAAGTTATACTTACTTATCGAGAATTTAATCAGAAGGTGATTTAATATTGGCCGATCTTTGAGTTTAAATTAAATTCTCTACACAATCCGATATTTTAATCAGACAGAAGAGGCATTTACCTACTTACATACTTACCTACCTACCTATCTACTTGCTCCTAAGTACTTTCTTAAGAATTATATCTAGTTCTAATATCGTCCTGCCGCAAATCGTATAACGTAGTGTCAATACATGTTACTAAACTTTACTACGTAACAAGTTTCAAAATTTAAAATGAAGGTCCATCATTAATTAAATGGTGATAAAATAATAATTATTATATCATTGAACGACAGGCGCGGATCCAAGAGGGCCCACCCTTTACAGCCCCAATCATTTTGCCTTGGCAGAATATTACTTGCACCCGACAAAAATGTGCACACCTTGGGCCTCTAAAAGTGCACCAGAGAGCATATGTATTGCAAAAACAGTTCCATGAGCCTTAGGCGGGTTCTGTACCCACGCATATTTATTGTTAAAATCTCACATATGGACTTTTGTAACCTAGCAACGCGCCCCTCTTTCTAGCTACGCTGGATCCACCATGAAAGATACGATATTAATAACAAATAAATACATACACATTTTCATCTCTTACCTTAACGATTTAATGTTATAGAGTTATTATGGAACCTTGCAAGTTTTAAAACATTTTGCGGAGATACATCTTAAAAAGTTTTGGAGCAAAACAATGACCAAATCATATTAACATTTATAGAAAATTACAAACCATTGAATTACCAATCAGCTGATTATTGAAGCAAGATATTCAAGAAGGTAGATACGATAGTAATTTTTTGTAATTAAAATGCATCTTGTTCTTTGCAATCGAGCAAACAATGTATTAATTATTCCTCACGCAAACAAACTTACGAACTTTACAACACATTTTCTTTTAATTTAATTTATTCATTAGTAGATCAAATTTGCTTAGGTAATATATTATGAGTTTCTCTAATTATGGAAGACTGGTTATAACGGTATAACATTCTTAAAATGTAAACAGCGCTATGGCCTATTCCAGTGCGTAATGCCATGTAATTACACCCGCTACAAAATAAGGAGTAACAAATGCGCAGGTAGAAAATATTGCGAATACAAAATGATTTGATTTGATAACACAAACGCATTCATCTAAATACTAATGATATAAAATTAATATCTATATAAAATTCAGTATCACATCTTTGAAAAAAAATTATTATAAATAAATAGCTATTATAAAATCGAGAATAAAACAAACCTTTTTTGAGCGTCCCCAACAAAATAAGGAGTAGAATTGAACGTAGAACGTAGGTGGTGTACACCATCATTACAGAAATTCCATGCAAAAATCGGCCAGCGCGCTATCTTTACATTATAAGACATTTGGTCATAACTGGATTTAGATCCGATGGGGAGCTCTAGAACTACCCATCTGATTATTAGGTATTTTCTCCGAAATACGTTAACTTTACCTTTAACGGATGACGTCATAATGTATTTGTAAGTGGGAGGAGTTGCGTGAACAAGTACGGTCATTTCCACATTTTACGTGCTCGTCAGAACGTTGGTTACGTTTTACGTAAGTCCAGCGAATGCTCATTTTGATTTTTTTTTTATAAAAGGGGCGGAGCTTACCGCAGTGGTAAGGGTTATGTTAACGTTCGGCTGCGAAATCTACCTATTAAAATTAGTGGATGGAATTTGTTTATTTAGCTAACATTATATGAGTTTCTCTGATTATGTAACACCGGCTTTAAGCAGAGACGTATTATTTTAACGGCTAGATGCAGAACTTCCACAGAATACATAGCCCCCAGCTCCAGTAAGTGCCTACTATTCCGGAATCCAATCAATCAAATCGTGTTACGTTCTAAACGCTGTTGCTACGTATAATAGCACCCCCAGTCTTTCATAGAAGTTTCAAATTTATCAATGAATAAAAGTAAATTTAATCCAAATACTAAGGCATTGATAACGTGATATTAAATAATTTGAATGACAGAAGAAACAAATCCAATAATTGTAGAACAGTCATTATTATTTAACTTACGTGTTTGTGACAACGACTGACGAAATCAAAATATTACGTCTTGGACTGCAATTCTACAGTGTTAAGTTCACCGTCTAGCCGTAAATAATAAATCTATTGTAACTGTTTTAGCTCGGACAAGAAAGTCTAGTGCAAAAAAGTTAGTCAAGGACTAACCCGAGAATAGCACAAGTTGATCCTAAACTATCAAAAAACTTGCAAAATTTAGAATGCTTTCGTCCAGGGCTTAGGTCAATACTAAATTCCGTGAAAAATTTGATAATAACATTTTCAGTTATTACTGAATTAAATCTGAATTTAGTCCCTACTTCTAATTAATGGAGTAATACGGCCTAATGTATTTTTTATCAGTAAACGGAAATTCAATATTGAGGGTGCTTGATAATTAATATATGGGCGTTGTCAAATTAACACAGTGAATATCACACACACTTCACTGTGAAGTCTGATTGTCTACCAATTGAATTAAATATTGATCAAGAAAAAATTAATTTACAAGTTTTAAACATAATTTATAACAACAAATTTAGTAATTAGGTCTACTTTGATGCATTTTTTCACAAGGGAGGGGAAAATTCATCAGTGAGGTCGCTGCTGGATTATTAAAATATTTTCTTTTTATAGCAGGGTAAATGACTTGAAACCTTAACTCTCATATTGAAAGCCTGATGCTGAGTTAACTTACAAAATAGCAAAAAACAAGTTTTAAAATAAAATACACTGTAAAAATTTAAAAACAAACACTGTTGCCAGTAGTTTAGCTACTTTATACTTGAGCATGACCGTATGACCTTCAAATTCTGACACGTGATAGGCTCATTGGACATTTAGCCTCTGATGATTAGTGCCTCAAAATTTAAACTCATACTTTATATTTATTTTCGGAAACCTTTTTGAGCCGCTCCATGATTTATTTCCTTTTCTTCTTTCAATCTTTACTTCGTTTTTATTAACTTATACTGATTTTATGATTAGCACTTTTAAACCTAGGGAGTAGTCATACAAATTTAACAAACACATTTACAACAAGCCCTTATATACAAAAATATTTATTGTACAGTACAGTCAAAGTCTTCTTTAAATAATATTTCCAAATCTTCTCTAACGTTTCAAGCCGAAGTTTAAACTGGTCTAAGCGACCTCTACTCTACAGCCACATTAGATAGTCTCTCTTCATATAGGCTTCTATGAATGGATGTCTTGTTCGAGGCAAGAAATCCTGCTTTCCACACCCAGTACCTTTTGATTTATAAGCCAATTGGGAAGCGAATTACTAGCCAAATCTAAAATTTTATAAAACCATTGTTATCAAGCTGATGAGAACTTGTTTTCCATCATTTCCCTGTACCATGGAGTGCTAACTCGATTCATAACATGAATGTAAAAGAGTAAACGTGTGTTAAATGCAACGTTACTCCCAGAGTTTAAATTTTGTTGGCACCTTTTGGAAGAACGCTCATCACATGACAGTTGATACAAAATATTCTGTAAAAAAAATAGCGCCTCACCAGCATACTTTATTATATTAAAGTTTAAATTTGTTTAACCTATAATTTGGTATACAGAAAATCTAATATGTTCGTCTGGCGGTACGAATATCAAGATACAGCACCATAAGCATAGATATATAAAACCAGAAATTCTTGCTTTTTATAGCGGTCGATTTTCCGCAGTTTTCTTTACTGCCAGCAACACGGGTGTCACCAATTGTTGTCGTAACACTTTAATATACATTGCATATCTATAAAAAAAAAATTTTCAAGCTAAGGTTATTTTCCAACCCAGACTGAAAAAGGTATCCCACTGATGGAAAGTTAGAAATAAATAAGACATTTGCCAGATTGAGCTCTTGAACTCGTGAACTCATGTGTATCGTGAATTTTCTGCTCAGCCAAGGAGCCTTCCCAGTTAGCACCATTGGCGTAACTGTCTCGAATTCTTAAAGGGAGAGGAGCCGTTCAGAAGTTATTTCATAATTTTTGGATGTTCAGCAGTGTGCTTTCAGGATACCGAGGAGTCATCAAATTACTGAACATGTACATTCATTTTTAACGCATGTTCAGTAATATTTTTATGCCATATAATCTGATTTACCAGACGTTGGTGGAGTTCTCCCCAATTTTCTTGCCTTAGTAGTAAATTTTGTCGATTTACATTCACACTGTTTCTAATTGTTGCTCACTCTTGTTGGTTTCTGCCTCCGGGTAAGCACAAAAAATCATTACATATTTAAAGTGACACTGGAGATATAACTAAATTTAAAAACTCCTGTTATTTAAAACTGTTGAATTGTATATGTTCTGGCTTTTAAGTTTGTTTGAACCATTTTTGATAATTATTCTCAGTAATATATCTCAGGCATCCCATTGATTGGTCTGTTTGTTGCTTACTCTGGTAAGGGACGCGTCTTATTGTAATTTATTAGGCTGCTAAGTAATATCTGTCCATCATTTTATTGAGTGGTCTGTCGGTCGTTTACTCCGGTAATTGATGCGTGTTGTTATAATGTTTCATGCTAATTCTTAGTGATATCATCCAGTCATCCCATCGGTCTGCTTTTCGCTTATAGTCAGGAAGCATTTGTCAATTTGTTGGCCTTACTTCAGTTATTTAGCCAAGTTGGATTTTTCACGTTTATGTGATCAATGACACAACAAGGAACAATTTTCAACTTGTTATCCAATTTTTAGATGTGATTTTTACTCGTTGGGGCGCATTTTAAAAATGACTGTTTATGATATAGGGTGCTTAAATCTCGGCAACCACTAATCGTAGGTGTCTATAATTGGTCTCAAAATGTTCACAATATATATATTTCTATTTGCTCTAATGGGACATTTTGCTGAAAACTTGCCGGAAATGCCATATTTGGCAATTTGACCTTTGACCTTGTATGCTCATATCTCGGTAAATACTGATCATATAAACTTGGAATTGACTTCAAATTGTTCGCAATATGTGTATTTATATTTGCTTTAATGAACATGTTTGTTCAGAAATGCCAGTAAACATGGTATTTGACCTTTGGTACAAAATGCATTGCGGAGGGTATATTTTACTGACAATGTATTTTGGTCATAAAAGTGTTATAACATTAGTGGCAGAGCCAAGCAAAAGGAGGCATAA
>JAOTQE010094313.1:0-14444 GCA_025631205.1 Nesometra sesokonis
CTATGAGATATTTGACCATTCACTGAGGCATGTAATTCACTAGTTTTTCAACTGTTGTAAAATGATAAAAAAAAACTATAACCCAAACTGCAGTATGGGTATATGCCCTCGTCACCAACCAGGGCTCAAAAAGTAACCCTGGTCAGCACCAGTTGTTTATCGGTCATCCCGGACTTGGGCGCCTCCTATCCCATAAAAAGGTAGTATTAAGGTGAAAACAAGATTGTGGTGATTTTTGCTTAATTTACTTTGAAATGCGATTGCCGATATTTATATTTAAAATTTCTAATACTTGGCGCATTCTGTAAGGTTACGGGAAGTACTGTTACCATCATCACACTAACGCATGTTGCTGTATCGTGATGAATGTTTGCAATCGAAGGAGATTCTGTGATTATTTTGGCATCGTTTACCTAGCCGTGCCCTTTTAGTTAGCTGACCTACATATAATTAACTCAAAGTAATGTAAAACATTGCAAGAGGCATTTCGTTTCTGTCATCGAAGGTGAAAGGTCATGCCATACAGTATGTTATAAGTAGGGATAGGATGCGATATGGTTACAATCCATAAATCAAAAAAGGCTGTTAAAGCATGAATATATTTGCATTTATTATTCATATTTTCCTTAATATATTATTGTGTTCATCAATTTCATTTATGTACAGTATTATTTATACAATTTCTGACATGTGCAAGGTTTAATATTGTTAAGGAAATACCTAAAATACAATTTAATCTAAAAAATATGACCTAGTTAAGTTAGTGTTTTATTTGTTTTTATTATTTTCAAACATTAAGAAAAATTGGTATATATTTTATTTAACCGTGTTTATACTTACTTATACTTTAACCGTGTTTATACTTCAATGTTAGTCTGTACATCAAGGGAGTTTTAATCATACATTACTTTCCCTGTGTGCTTATGAAGTAAAAATGAGGCATGTCACGGCAAAACTACCAATTTGTAGGAAAACTGAAAATCGAGTTATTGTTAAAACCATGTTATACTTTTTGTAAATTTTAAAATGAGGGTCCGATCTCTAAATCGATATCTTAACTGAAATTATTTGACAAAGTAAATTAAAATTTCCTTTTTATTTGTTATAAATATTTCCTACTGTTTATTCGTTCCTAAATAACTTCTTGTGCAACAACTTGGTGGTTTTGCCATGACTAGGCTCAAATGATAAAGTAACTATGATTTTTATTTTAATGTGTAATGTATTTTAGGATTTGGAAAAGGAGGTGGTTGGCAAGGTGCGTAGCACCTAGTGAGGTGGGGTGAAGGGGGATGGGGGACAGTGAGGGGTGTCCCTCCTCTGAAAAAATGAAGACTTTTTTTAATGGAACTGTTTGGGTACTTTAGAGTAGTCTCTGGCCTTAATAATGTCGGCTTTCTGTGATTTTTTTCCTTATTTTATTTTATATTATATTTCCTTATTTTAATTGTTTTTCTGAGAATGACTAGTATTAATATCCTATGGCCATTTATATCTTAAATCAATCAATTCATCAATTAATAAATCAAGTCAATTCAATTACTGTGATCAGGAATTATTATTAACCTTAATCTATTTCGTACTATGTCTTAGTTACCTTTTCAATATTGACTACTTTTCTGCATTTGATGTCTTTTGAATAAAAGTTATTTAAATAATTTATATATTTTAGGTAATCAAATCATTTTTATATAAACAAAGTCCTTACTCTCATGAGTATGGAATTCCCTAGCTTAAACTTGACAAATATAGGACATGTCTAAATGTGAGCTTGTTAAATTCAATTAAAGCCGTACGTAATCACACTGAATTTAAAAAAGGATATTTTACCAAGACCATAGGTAAATTTCAAAGGCTGAATCTTGCTTGCCCTACTTTGTGTTTAACTTTATATACCTACCAACTTTTTATTCTACAATGTGTGAGACAAACCCGCCAACAGTGCTGGGACATATTGTCTCCCATGTCGATTTGATAAGCAAAAAAAAAAAACATATCGACTGACCATTTTGTGCCGTTTCTGCCTACATTACCACTGTTTTTGGGCCGTTTTTACCGTATTTTGTCTCAAGCGTGAGAAAAACTATTGAGGTAACTGTTTATGAGTGAGACTTCTGCTAATGCATGAGAAAAATTATTTATGCGCGAGACGTAAAAATAGCCTCCAATGCGTGAGACTCACGTGTAATGTGTGCGACTTGGCAGGTATAACTTTACCATGAGCTATGGTATAACTTGTAAAATCAACCAATTGGTGCAAGGCATGGGGAAACCACCAAGTTGTCGGAAAATTGGAAAATGGAGTTAATACTACAGCCGTATTACACTTGTTGTTTGCTATAAAATGAGGGGTCAATTATTAAAATCGGACAACTATAACCAAAGTTATTGAACAAAAGAGTCCAAAATTTTCTTTGTATTTCTTTATATTTCCGGTTGTTTATTTGCTTATTTCTCAATAACCTCCTGTGCAATAACTTGGTGGTTTTGTCATGCCTTGCGTCATTTTGTCATAACTCATGACTGATTGCCAAAAAGACCAGTGAGGGTAAGACCACTTGCAGCCACCTCAAGGTGACGGGGACAGTATCCGCCAAATGGTATCCCCCTGGCTGCAACCAAGGATCTTCATTGCAAATTTATCTCAAATTTTAGGCAGTTCCCTATTGCTAGCTACAAGTGGTACCAAAAGAACAAAGGAGATTGGTATTGGAGTTGAAGTAGTTTTTATTAATCCCCTCCTGAATTTTTTTAGCCCCTTCCTAATTAGCTGATTAAATTAGCAATGTTCAAACTTAAGCTTATTCCATGTTCAGCACAAATTTTTCAAGATAACATTCTTTAAAATAGACATGGATTGGGCCTAAAAAATCTCGAAGCTGATCGACACAAAATCTAAAAAAATTATGGTCAACTTTTTTTTGTCTTCATATCTCCTAAATAGTTTTATAAAGACAGAATTAATATGGTAGACGTCTACCTCGTTGGAGGGTTTTTTACAAAGGGTAAATACAATGACAGAATGGCGCTGAGAATAGCAACATTCATGCGATCATATATACCCACATCTACCCTCGCACAAAGACAGAGTATTATAGTGAGCTTTATCTGTCTGTCTATACATCTTTTCTAAATGTTATTTTTTGGAGAAATTTGAGAATTGATATTTAATGGCTTTTAAGTGATGATCATGATAAATTAGTTTAGTGATACGCACAGATCAAATTCAACCATTTGACGCCAACGATAATTTTTGACCATTTAGAAAAAGACAGAGAATACTATTTGGTGTTTGATTCCATATTAGAAAAAAATTTATTTTAATCATTTTTATTTTATCAGTAATATACATGCAAACTTTTTGGGAGCCCAATGCGTGCGACAAGTACTACCATACCCAATCTGATTTTGACAAGCAAAAAAGTGGTGTTTTACCACTTAAATGATTTTTCATGAAAAATGCAGAGGTTCTAGAAATGTTGATGGCATAATTACCTTATTTTCTCAGTATATTTTCTGATATTATTTATTTTTTTCTCATGCGTAAGAAATTGTGAGACCAGCAAAATGGATCCGTAGGTGTGAGATGTTCGAAATAGGTCCTCAATTGGGAGACTTGAATATTATTTGTGAGAGTTGGTCGGTTTAAGATTGCCTAATGTATTGAAATGCTAAATTTTAGTTGAAATACTGAATGTTATGCTAGGTCAGATTAGTTAGGGAAAATTGAGTTGGCCGAGTGGCAAGGCGTGTGTCACAACATATCGTTATAAAATGGCACAAGTTTGAAACTATGCCTAGTTCTAGTGTACAAACAAGCCTTTTGGGGTAATTTAATTTAAAACTTTGTATGTCTACTTTACATGCCTTGCTCTTATGCACTTTAGAACCCCATCATATCTTTAGGAAGAGTATGGGGATACCACAGTGCCCTGGATTATCTCGATCTCCATCACTGTTGACAGACCATGGTTAGCTACTAGAAGTGACACCGCGAGACCCTTAGGAAAGGAGAACGTTTAAAATGGTATGCATCCAACCCTGTGCTCAATGCACCCTAGCAGGATACACGAGTCAGGTTGTTTTATTTTGTTTTACATCCAACAGCAAGTTTTCTCACCACTTACACAATGAAAGCTGTGTCATGCTTTTGATCACAACGAGACTTAAGGATTGGTGCTGTTAGACCGTGGGAAATAATCCAGTGTGCAGCCAGGTTCGAACCCAGGACTTTGCGATTGGAAGGCAAGCATGTTTTCCACCATGATGCTGCACCACTTCTGTTTTTTACATCAATGGTTATTATCTGTCATTTTTTTCTACTAACAAGTTATAGTAGTTTTCCACTTCTTTCTATCAAATTGTTTTCCTAGTTAGTGTGTAAAGTTTACATTTAATACTGTGCACTATGGCCTAGGTATATAAAAAATAATTGTAAGAGTATTTATGGGGTCCTATTCTTTGTGTTCGCAGAGAAAAGCCATATAGAATAAGAAAATAAAAAGAATTTCGAGGACATTTGATTTTTATTTTATTATTCCAATATATTTTGATGTGTTTGTACAGCTAATAGGTAGGGTTCAGTAATTGTGCTACCCATTATATACAATGTTATAGTTAGTGTATAATAACATAATTTTAATAGGGGTTAAATGAAGTAGGCCAAAGTGTTTTGTACTGGTACATAACAAAAGGTGAATAATAATTCCCTAGTATAGCCAATTCCAATCTGTATAAGACATTTCAAAAGGCTTCTTCATAAAGGTTTTATAGAGATGTCAAGTTTATGGCTGACCGATCTTTTTTTTTCTGGGTGTTTTTAAACATAAGTTCACAATAAATTCCATCACTCATTTTTTCTCATCTTTAGGATGGTTTAAGCTTTTATATTTTTTTTAAAAGAGTCATGGTCATTCCTTTGAAATTGTTACAAAATTTAATATTTCAATCTGGGTCACCACTAAAATTTTATTATTATGTTATGCTTTGCCACATCACCAACAGACCGAAAAGCCACATAAGAAATGTATTTCAAAATTTTAAAATATGTATATCCTGCTAACTGTAGGGAGTGTCCATAAATTATGTAATGCACAGAGTGGTGGGTGGGTATGTAGATTTCTTTTATGTTGCGTTACAGGGGGGTAGGAGGATCTTTATGTTTGTGTTACGAAACATTCTTATTTCACTCATCATGTTACAGATATCAATATTATAGACATCACCATATTCATTTAATTTATTAATTAATATTTAATTGATATACACAAAGAGGCACAATATTTTAAGTTACAGGGTTATGGATACTTGGTGTATTATCAGATTAAAGTAAATATTATACAAATGTTATTGAACATTTAATACTTCAATTGCTGCTTTTAGATTTTACATAATTTTGGGTGGGAGGGATCTTATAGCATTACAGTTTATTACAGGGATGGATGGGTCTTTGAAATGGGCAATAATAGTGTTACATGGACAGTCCCATATTTTTTTGATCTGGCTATGAGTACTAAAATTTCTCATCTGATTAAGTAAGGGGGTAATGGATTTTTTTTAATATATCAGTCAACAAGAGAATTAAGTTTTAAAATAAAAAAAAAATTCAAAATTTCTAAGCACTGAAATTAAGTAGAGTCTGACCTATGGGGCCTGATCGCAGTACAATATTGGAGAAACCACGCATTTACTGATAGTAGTAGTGAACTTTGTTTTTGTGTTTCGTTTTTTATATTATGTTGTTTTTGTAGTTTAATTTTCATAGACAGCCATTGTTGGCTTCAAATGTAGGCCTACGGTATTTAATGGGTTGACAAGACAAGCCACTCAGGCTTCTGTACACCCTGCTGTACTGGATATATTTCTGTAATGTTTGAAATATAAAACAAAATCAACAGTGAGGGAGCTCAATAATTAAAACAACATTTTGATTTATTTGACTCTTTGTCAAAGTCTAAAGTCAAAGTCTAAATCCATTTGCCTTAGGCTAACCTAACTCTCAGTTGAAAACAGAATGAAGTTTTAGAAGAAAATAAAGATTTCACCTTATTCACCATTGAGGCATTCCATAGAGCCTTTTAATTAATTACTAATTAAATTAAACTAATGTACCTTTTCATACATGAGTGGTTTTTACACAAAAACTGTAAAGTACAGTATAACCACCATTTCTGCATGTCCTCTATTGTATTTAGTGGTCTCTTAATTACATTAGAACATATCTTGGGATGAAAAAAAAGTACCGTAATAACCCTCACATATCGATTAAAATCCTTGCACATTTTATAGTATTTGGTATATATCTTGTGTTTTGCAATACATTTTTTTTTTTGACCTTTATTTTGGACTGTTAATTTGAACACTATTTGCCTGTAAAAGTGTACCTAGAGACAAACATTTTCTGAGCCCTGAACTGACGCCTAAAGCTATTTGTTTCAGGAGAAATAACACCGCTTCACCCCTCCCCCTCCTCTTTTGATTTGATTTTATTTATTTAGTGTTGTATAACACAAAGAATAACACTGCTCATCCCATCCTCTTTCACTTGTAATACTGCTCCTCCCCTCCTTTCCCCTCTCTCTCTTCCATTCACCAACATACAGGGCTCCAGTTGTACAAGCATGCTAGAGCTGGAGTGATAAATGTGATGAGTACTTATTTTCTTTGACATATAGAGAGAGACAATAATATATTACCAACAACAACCTTGAGCACTTTTGTGGTATGTGCGCTCTATAAATCATATTATTATTATTATTATTATTATTATTATTATTAACAACAACATTATAACCATCACAATATAAAGAGAAAACAGCATAGATTTCTTTCCTAAAGAGCATTACAATGAAATTTATTGATACAATACAAACAAAGAATATAGGAATATGCTGTGTTGACAGACATCATCCATTCATAATTGTTATCTTTGCACACTGTAATGTCTAGCCGTGACAATGTTTTGAAAAAGATGTGATTTATGAATGGTATTTTATGTTTATATTAAAAACAGTACAGGGACATATTCAGGAATTGGGGGAAGGGGATGTCCAACCCTGATTGGATTTTGACAAGCAAAAAAAAAAATTTGTTTTTGTATTTTAGGCTTTTTACATACCTGCCAACATTTGTACTCTCGAAAGTGATAGGCCATCTCATCGTCGCCAAGTTGGTAAAATACAAATGCACCAGTGCCCTCGTCTTACTGCATTTTACTTTTATGAGCAAAAAAGAAAAAAGAAGCCATTTCGCCTCGATTCCCGTTATTGGGGGTATTTAGGCTAAAATTGCTTACTTTTAGTGCCAATTCAATATGTATTTTCATGTTTTTTAGTGGATTTCACAGTTTTCTTGTGTACATTTTTATTTTGCTATTAAATTTCAAAAAGCAGCAGGATTTCCATGCAAAAGCGGTAGGCGGTAGGAAGGTCGAAAAAGCGGTCGCTTACCACCAAATTTGGTAGGGTTGTCGGGTATGTTTTTATTATGGTATAGTTGAGTTTGTGGTTCTTCTCCTTTGACATTATACTTCTTTTTCTATAAAGGAGGTGGAGGGAGATGCTCGAAACTCCACTATTCATATTTATACTAATTTGATTTCCTTCCTCTGAAGAGTGGTGTTCGAACACCACATGCATATGCACAACTCGCCCACATTAAGCAGTCTACATTTTTTGGATCTTGCTTTGTCAGTACAGATGACCTTTATTTACAAACTTTTTTACAAACATACTTTACGAACACTATTTAGTTAATTAGTGAGGGCGGTGGTCTTGAGAGGGTACAAGAAAATTGAAAAATTGAGGTAATTATATAGATCCCATTTCTGGTGAAATTTTACCCCTTCCTTTCTTCTTTTTTTTTTTTTAGTAACACCACCAGGGCACCTGCCCCGGTTTCCCATAGCTGGTTACGGCCATGATAAGTGTTGTATAAAAAGAATAATCTTTAGTTTTGTTTCATACCAAAGTACAGAAAGTTTAATTCGGTGAAAGATGGGATGGTCTATTCCACACGGGTCTCCTCGTGGAAAAGAACATTAACCTCATTAAATATTCTGCAACCTTGTACTCAAAACTATTTATTATTTGTATAACATTGACAAATATGAGGGTGTGATTATAATATAATTCCCTGTGATGTAGTTTACTCATCCTAATTCCCATTATTAGAATACATTCATTCCATGACAAATCTAGTACAGTAAGCGGACACCGTCGGTTCCAGCAAAAGTGTCCGCTTACGGGAGGTGTCCGCTTACGAGAATGTGACCGATAGAGGGCCAGAGTTGTAAAATTATGTATACATCCTTATGTGTCACATTTCACGACCTTCTCAACACAAACGGCCTCTCCAATTTCTAGGCACCGCATTCTATATTTTTATTAAATATTGTTTGTCATTTTTAAGATTGATTCAGTAATATGATTCTCAGCCATTACAATATAAGAATGAGTTTGTACAGAAATTTTTATTCGTTATACAAAAAAAATCACTAAAATTTCTGTGATGTCCGCTTATAGGAGGTAAATTAACATACAAAAAATCTAAATTCTAAGACAAAAAATGTCTACGTCCGCTTACGGGAGATGTCCACTTACGAGAGGTACCAAATGTACTGAGTAGATATGAAGAACAAACGGGTCTTTGAATTAGTGTCCGTTATGGGAGGTGTCTGCTTACAAGAGGTGTCTGCACAGGGAGGTTCAACTGTATCAGATATTTGGTCTCATAGACAAGAAAAGTATAAATTTTAATTCCGCTTAATTCTAGTAGTATGTCTATTTTTGTGTTTTGAAAATTGTAGTAATTCAATTGCAAATTGAACAAACGTAGTACATTTAAATGAACTTTCAATGTCATTTGTTAGGTTATGGTAATTTATTTTTCCTAATGTCTATTTCCTCCCTCTGGAATAACATTCGAGGTCACACAAAATAATGATACAGGCACTTGTATACAGTAGGATAGTTCAAAGGAACCCGAATGCTGGAATTTTGTGACCCATAGATTTACATAGTCGTTTGTACCGCTTGAGTATTCATTAACAATCACGCAACAATGATCGTTATTTTGCCCTAAAATTACATGGCATTCTGTTACCTCTTCACTCGTAAAAGGTCATGAAATTAATATTTAATGTGACTTACTTGGTGGCTCATTCTTCATGTGGTGTGAGTCACTCATGACATCTATAATATCTGATGAGATTTGTACACTTATTTGCACTTTTAGTATTGATGATAAAACAAGTAACCGAAGGTGTTACAATATATCGTATACATGTGCCGTATCAGAGATATTGCGCATGTATGGGCCTGTCAAGCTCCTGAAACCCCATGGAGTAATTGATCATCCCCTAACACTCTTCCAAAATCAGTTTAGCTACCAGGTTAGCGGATTAGTGAATCTGGATCCGTTTGGGTGCCTAAACAATGCACCGAGTGGCCCTCCACAATTATAAATAATAATATAACGCTATATATGCTAAATACCACATGCAAAATCCAATATATTTACTGTAAGCTACATTATGGGATAACAGTGAGCAGATCCAGGATTTAGTTAAGGGGAGGGGCTACTTCCGAATGGAGTTGGCATGTTCCTCATTTTAGTTTGACAACTAAAAAAAATTGTCATTTTGCATGATATTAGTCATTATTTTTTGGGGATAAATTTTAGGAGGGCATATATAATATAAGGGGGATACAACCTTACTTTGATGATATTAAGGGGAACATGGTGGATATGATCCCTCACCCCTAAACCCACCTAAATGAAGATGTAAAATAGGATTTTGTTTTATTAAATATTCGACAGTTAATCAAAAGTAACGTACTGGTAGCCCAAAATGCAAGTGGATATCTCGTTTAAAATTTAAAAAATACTAAGGTGGAGTCATCTTTCGTAAAATAACCACCCTTCGGACAGTCCATTTTGTCCAGTTTTCTGTACAGTTTATTTTAGGGATAGTCTATTTACATAGGTTTTTACAGTTTTTGGGACTTCGGAAAAGTGGTTCTCAGAGGCCGCATGTCATGAAGCGAGTATTGGTGCTCTTTCGTCTTTCGAAGTCAACGGTCTTGTGCAACCAGTAGGCCTACTCAAAAGATGTACTGGAATTTATAGTGTACCAGAGCATTTTGTGTGCATGAGGCCTACAGTTATCATCTGAGAAAACTTGTATCTTCCTCAGAACCAGGGGTATGGCCCTCAAATATCTGTTGTTTTGCTATGGTTCATATTTACTCTGTCTTAACCACTCGGCCATACGGCTTGTTTTAGTCTAGTTCAGGGTTAAAAAGGTGATATTGTATGGAGTCTTTCAACAATAGGTTTGTTGATGAGAATTTTCATGCATAAAAAACATTATTTTTTAATTTTAAATAGTATTTTAAGTCTGCCATGTTCCTTCCACAAATAGTATATTTTAAAGAGTATATTGTATTTAACAGAATGAAATTTGACTCATGTCCATTGCTATACAATAGTCTAAATATAGAACATTGAATGTGTGATTTCTTCATTTGTGTAATTGAAATTGTATATTCTGTTTAGTTGAATTTGACAGTTCGCAATATAATTTGTTAATTTTAACTACTATACAACAATTACAAACAGACGGTGCGAAACATTGTGTAGACCCTTCCTTGGCATGTTAATTTGACCCTCCCCGAAAGTTCAAACTAAAGCGATAGATTTATGGCAGGGAATGTCTGCTTATTGAAGTATATTATTGATCTCACCATCTAAACAAAGGTTTTACCAAGTGATAATAACATTTGGAATTTGAAAAAGTAGAATTGCCATTTAAAATATTTGACACATTCAAAAATCACTGATACAGGTTTTGAGGCATTTTGTACCCTCTGTAGGTCTGGTAGCAGCCGGGACATGTCTTTCTTGGATAAGGAATAAATCATATTCCCAGTGTATACAGTGCACTATTAAAAAAATAAGAGTGGATTACTTCAGTATTTCTGTATATCCTGATGTACCATATTAGAAAAAAGATGGCTATGGTATTTTCCAACGTTTTGCAGTAGCAAATGCATGGTAACCCTTAAAATGGTCAAAAACCGCCTCTAAAGGTACGCCTGCTATAAGAGTGCCATTCAAACGGTTATTTGGACACTAACAAACATAAAACTGGCGAAATGAGTAAAAAATGAAGCAGAAAGCTCTATTTTTGTTTGCCAAATCAAAATTTAACTTATATCTTGTGGTTGGTATTGTATGCAGGCTGCCGAAAAATGGCCTGAATCATTCACTGGTAACCCCCAAAATGGTACCCTCAAATCGCCATTGCTTGGGACCTTATAGCAGGAGTAAATGCTTCTACGAGTTCATACTCATATCATTCTCATCCTGTAAATTGCTAGAAAAGCAATTGTTAGATAAACTTAATATTTTAATTTTAAACCAAAATTGACTGCATAGTTGAACAAGCTCTGAAAGTAGTCTTGGTCTGGCCCTTTCCTCATTGTAAACGCAAGCTGGGGAAAATGCGATACAAAGTTGCAGCGATTATGACACCATAGTAGGCCTATATGATGTCTTCATTCCATGTTTACCAAATTTTCTTCAGTTTTTGTAACTTCATCTGTTTTAGTGGCCAGTCCACTACTGTAAACAAAAACAAATTTGAGTGACGAGTAGTGTAGTGCAAGTTAGGCTGGGCACAGCCCTGGCCTGCAAAGGAAGACTAAGAATCTAATTTACCCCAACTGCCAGTCTTGCATCTGTCCCACAGGTACATTTTCTCAGTATTGGCAGATTCATAAAAGCCAACATCTACTTCAGCTTTGATTGTTTAGGTGATAACCTCAACGCCATTTAAGTATAATTGATGCTTTGCAAATTATGGAGCTTTGGGTGTAAATATTTAAGTCTTTAATTACACCTTCTGTTGTCCTTTTTCCTGTAAAGTAATGGCTGTGTTATCTAATTTGTTTAAAATAATTAGGCATTATTTTATACTTTCAACAAGATGAGTAATCTGCATCATCAGATTTTAAAACCATGAGGTAATCATCAATGATAGATTGTTTATTCTCGCCAAGAGTCACCTTTTCTTCCTCATTATAATCACAGTCTCTTTCCTCATGTATCTTGCCAGCTAACTGTCATCAGGATTTTATTTATGGGTGGCGGGGACTGGTGAAAGTTTTTAGCTAATGATGCTGGCTACAATGGCCTATTGAGCTATACCTTTGCCAGGCCAAGTGGTTTAGCTTAGGGTCAACAAATTGGGGTTTAACCTCTGGTTTAGTGGGGTCGTTTAGGCCGCAGGGGTTAAAGAAGCCATCAACATTGACTGATTGCTATTTAGTGGCTATAAGATTGACTGCTAACTGTCCTGTCATAGATAATGTATGGTAGGCTGATCTAACCAATAAACAAGGTAATGACCATCCATATTGCACTGATGAGCTGGTTCCCAGGGGAGGCAAATGTGTGACCTCTTCCCAGCTGACTTCAATGCTAGGTCATAAGGTAACCATTAGGTGAGACAAGTGATCTAAGGTGAGTGTGTTAGTAAATGACCACCACCAGACAAGGGTCAGATACAGGTTCGCGCTAAGGTTAGCATGGGTCAAGCATTTAAATAATAACAACCAATTATGGGTATTTTACTTGCGGAGGTATTTTCTTTAATGACATACCTGGGAATTATTGGTAGGTGCTGGTGATTAATGACGCTAATAATATATCAGTGTTTTTATCTTTAAAACAAATTATTACAAAGTAAAGTATAAGTAAATCAGGTAGCAAAAAAGTAGTGTATTATTACCATCATTATGGAATTGAACATTCCTAATAAGGCCAGATAAATAACTTGTTTAACTTCACTTGATAAAATAAATCAAGAGGGGAGGGATGCTAGATGATTTTGAAGAGGGCATAAGCCTATATTTTATTATTTGTCAATAATGTCAGGTCTAAGAAGTCTAAAAATCTTGATCCCATGTGCACAACAAGGGCCTGCACATGAAGTACAGCAATTTTCCGCTTGCTTTTTGTTTCTTTATTATTAAAGATCTATGTGAAAATTTAGGAATTGTTCGATCTTCTAATAAATATCCTAATTAATGATTATTATAAAGTTAATATAATTTCTGCTTACCATTTTATAGAACACTTGCATTTTTCCCCAAACTGTTAAAAATCTTAATAGGTCAAACTCTATTGTTACTATAATAATGCTATTTATAATTCACATCAGTTGAAATAAACCTTGGTGAAATGAATGAAAAAGAATTGAAAGTTTAGAATCTACCAAATTTCAGTATTGTGTGGAATTTAGAGATACTGACTCAATCATTTGTTTCTTCCAATATTTGTTGTTTTTAGTGATTATATAGTTGCATTTTAAACAGTGTACATCACAAGCTATTTAATTTTGCCATTGCCATTTTGTGATTTTTAATTAAATTAATGAAATAAAATTATATTAACAGGTTTTCATTTAATCATTTTATTTTACCTGTCAGTTAAATATGGCGGCGGTCACCACACCCTTGGTCTGGTAGGAGTTTGGAAAATTTATGTTTTTTTGCCATATTATTTGCAACAAAAAAGAAAAACATGCCATTGTGTCTTAGGCCTATGGCTTTTATAATTTATTTAAACCAACAATGTTTGTCGGTAGACTGCACAAACAAATTCATATAACCATTATATTTATTACATAAGCCATTCAATAATATAAATTTTGCATACTGCCCATCTCTATTGTATTGTTAGACATTATGTCGACATAGACAAAAGGGCATACGTCTCCTAAAACCACCAATAACCATCTTGTCTGAATGAACTTGAATAAACTTCATTTATTAGTCCTACTATACATTATTAGGTAAATTACAAAGATTACATATATTTTAATGAGGTACAAATTAAGAATTACAATTAGCAATAATTGAATTTGTGCATATTTGTTTGATTTAATCATTAAAGATATCGGTGGATGTAATGCAGTCAATTTTTTATGAAGAAAAGCACGTCTACATTTAACTTTTCATTTTGTCTGTCTGTCACATACGTTTAAATACTATCCCAACTTTTGGAGACTTTTAACGTTTTTAATTAACCTGCATTTTATCAGCGCCATTTTAATTATCTCTGAAATGAAAAACAAAAAAAAGTGACATTCATAATTGAAAGGATTCATAATATCAGGGTTTAACTTACTATGCATGTAAAAACAAAAATGTGGGAAAAAGAATAAATCCCCTTTCAACATTGTTTAGTTTTAATGACTTATGAGGCTAAACTCTGCCTACTTTGATATAGGCAGAATTGTCTCCCCAATTTTATATGAGACATTATCTAAGTTGGACGACCAAGAAATGGATCAGTTTCACGGGTATTGTAAGTCATGTAGTAGGTCTGTTAATAATGTCATGTCTTTAGTGTTGAAAGTCCAGAAACAATGTGAAAAA
>JAOTQE010094324.1:0-14444 GCA_025631205.1 Nesometra sesokonis
TTTTTTGAGACTCCTTTTCGTCATGTAAATCAATTAATTTTTATTGTAATATTAATGTTGTTGATGATGAATAAATCGTATCGTATCGTATCGTAGCATAGGCCTATAAAATAACAAAAGTTTTTTCGACTGTATAGTCCAAGATGCTCCGTTTGTGCGTCTAGAGGTTTATTATTTTCACAAATTTCTATGGGATAAGGGATGATCTGGAAAACGGGACATTTGGATGGACTCTAGTGTGTCTTTTAGCATGTAAAATAACGCAATTTTTCCAGGACCCTTTGACCCCTGGACCCCGACCGAGGCCCCTGGCGGTTCCCTGGTCCCAGCCTACATTGTTTGTTCGCTAGCAAGTCAGAACTTCGAAACCAAACAGGCTGATTTGGAAAATAGGATATTTTTATGCACTCTACATGTGTCTTATAGCATATAAAATAACGCACATTTTTCGACTTTATTACAGTCCAAGATGCTTTGTATAAGAGTCCAGAGGTTTATTATTTTCAAAAATTTTCCATGGGAACTCACCCCTCGCGCAGTCAGTATTCCTGTAAAATGTATCTGGTCTGTGCCCCCACCCTCCCCCACTCCCGTTTGAACGTTTCTGGATCCGCCCCGCCCAAATATTATTATTTTCGAAATATAAACAGATAAATTAAATAGTGCATTTTGAAGGAGTGCTCCTTTAAGAGTCGGTGAGAAATTTCAAACTGAACATTAGAAGTGAGATCTCACTCGTATACCCGTTTACATTTTAGTAAGGTTTCAAAGTTTCAAATGCAATTTTTCATTTTAATCCAGAAAAAAACATACCATAACGGAGATTTGACAGTTTTGAATATTTCCATAGTCTGTTCGGAAAGGGCACACTATAAAATGTGGTTAATTTAATAATTTAAGCTACTCAGCTGAACTTTATTATTTTTAAATATAGTTCACCACATTTAATGAGGCGGCTCTCAATTTAAATTGGAAATGTACCGTACCTGTTCATTATTTCTAATGTTTTTGAACGTTCTTTTAGGCTGGGCCTAGGCGATTTCCTTGTCATATTCCGGCGCTTACTACAAGTAGGTTGTTGAACTCTATGATATTAAGCCATTTCACGGTTTCAAATGCATGTGCGTTACCAAGGTCAAATAATAAAATGACGCGGCTCTTAAAAAGAATATGATTGCCGCGCGTCGTTTTAATACTTGACCTTCATTTGCACATGCGCAGTTGAAACCATGAAATGCCTTAATTGTCAATATAATGAGATCCGCGCTGTTCACAGGGTATTCACTGCACGCGACACGCACGTGCACATCTCCCCATTGGTTACTAGAGTTGTCATACTGTTCACAAATGCAAAGCAAAATACAGATTCAACAGTTTTATTTTTAGGACCCTCTCAGCCCTATTAATCTGTTTGTTTTATTTATTAGTTTTATTAGTTTTATTTTGTTTTTATTTATTGTTTTTTGATAGATTTATTTGTTTTGGTGTGTTATTTCTTTTGTATATCTTTAAAATGTATGTGGCCTACTTAGGCCTATTTTATTAATTTTTGACTTATTTGTTTACTTGTTTCTTTACTTATTCACGAAATAACCAACTGCTGATTATTGGTGGGTTGTTAATATCATAGATATATTATTTACAGCTAGATGGTGATCTTAACAATGTAAAATGGTAGTCCCATAGGCGGCCTACTATTTATTTCGTCAGGCTACGTCAAAAGCATGCAAGTTAAATAATCATAACTGTTTTATAATTATTGTATTTTTAACGTTCTTTTGTAATACAAATGATTTATATATGCCACACAGGGCCTATATTTTGTGTTGTCGAAGTCTTTGTATTTAGATTAATTTTACTTTCATTTATTGATAAATTTGAAACTTCTATATACGATTGCGCGTACGCAATTTCGACATAACAACAGCATTAGAACGTAACACGATTTGATTGGTTGGATTCCGGAATAGTAGGTGATTACATGGAACTGCAATTTGGGCTATCTATTCTGTGGAAGTTCACCATCTAGCCGTAAATAATAAATCTGTGGCAATTAATCTGTATGATTGCTTTGGTTATTTCATGAATAGCGCCATCTATTTATATTGCGTACTCTCTTTACTATTTTAATATTAATAGTAATAATGAATTATAATTAGCTGACCAATCAGAAACCACATATTTCCGTATATACAATATGTGTGGTCAATGTAGATTAAATCTAACCACATCTAACAAACAATATCCAACAATCATTCAGCTGTGACCGTGAGACAAGTTTGCTCGATCCATCATAGCATCATAGGGTAAATGTTGTTTTTCTTTTTATTAAATACCGAAGTTTATTCTTCTTAAAATCTGTGCTAACTGTTATATTTTTATTAGAAGTTATCGATTAGTGGTAAAATCAGTTTATGTAGGCTGTAATCGTGATGTATCAGTGAAACAGCTGGCCGTGTTGTGGTCGTCGTGCCATCTTCAACATACCACCTCCTGAGGCAATATTGTTGTTGGTCACTTTCGTAAGGCCTAGTAGGCCTAGCCTAGGCCTTATGAGTTGACTATGATGATGGTGATTTTCAGATGAGCAGACCTAGGGCCAAGGTCTAGATGTTATGTGGAAATTTGGACATAATTATTCGGAGACTTGTGCCACTAGTCACAGTGACGTGTGTAGGGGATTGAGTTGTTGCATAGGCCTAGGCCTCCTCTAACTGACTAGGCCTAGGCCTACATGTAGGCCTAACTAGGCCTGCCTATTCTTAGTCACAAGGGTGACAGATGATCGGGTTCACAGACGGTCAGGCCCACATAGTGAGAATCAGGTCCTTGATTGTATATAATGGACAGTCTGGCTGGAACTCAACGATTATTAAAATCTCATTCCAAACATCATTTTTTATACTCTGTGGCTACAGAGTCCCAGTAGTGGCAATCTCCACAATGGTTAGCATCCCAAGAGAGGGCGAGCCGAACTTCATTGCAGAGATAGCAATCTTCCACTACCGGACCTCTAGCCACTACGTTTTGTTAGCCCAAAAAAAAAATATTCAAAGGCAGATTTAAGGCAGGCAAGACCCTGCCCCCTCCCCCCTCCTTCGGAAAGTAAAATATATCAATATTGTTAACATTGTCTAAATGAAAATATTCAGCAATCACAAGACAAGATTATATCCCTTAACACGTCCCTGGGGCCATTTCCGGACACCTAAAGACCAAAATTTCCTGGAGAGCATCCTCGGACTCACTAAACTTTGACTCTCCTCCGGCCCCCGTTTCCAAAAGTCTGCATCCGCCCCTATTATCACCCCCACGCACATCACTTTTGGAGAAATCCTGATTTTTTTTTTACTAATTTTACTAGGCCTATTTGCAAACATGGTTTTTTCTGTAATATTTACTTTAAATGCTTTGGATTTTCTTAACATGAATTGATAAACAATTCTTGAGCTCACAATGATGTACACAAAAACTAGGCATACAGTAGGCCTACAATGATCAATAGTCTGTGCATTGATATGGGCATCATATTTGCGTCAATCTAAAATGTTGATGGACGATCTGGCCCATCGTGAGAATACTACAACATTCAAATGATGATTGGTTAAAAAAAAAACCTCCCGCCCTCATCAGTTTTTATGAATAGGTAGGGTGATAAACTAATAATAATGGGGCCTTAATAAAACCAAAACTGTGAACATATATTTATTTATTTGTTCATTAATTGCAAAAAGAAGTTTAACAATGTTATATTATGCCATAAATTAGCACATTTTACTTGATGGGTTGAACCACACATTATTCAGATAAAGATGTTCAGACCCAGTGAAAATTGATGGCTAATCAATTGGGCCAATTGTAATGGACGTTCGGGCCCAATTAAAGTGGGCCGAATCGTCTTGGCCCGACGGTCCGTGGGCCTGATCATTTATAACCCAGCCACACTAGTCCAGGCCTAAGTAAGTACTTTATGTGACATAAATTCAACAAAGGTGATGGAACAAATTGGTTCATGCATCAAATATTAGACACAAAAAATGGAATTTATTTTTATATGAAAAAACAGACCCATAAAAAAATTACAGCATAAATATCCAAACAGTATCACTTAAACAATAAACAAATCTTAAACTTGGAAATTGCACATACTGTATTTAAATATTATAAAAAAATAAATATAAAAACTAACAATACCTATTTTAAAACAATAATTATATTTACTATGATGAGTCGCACTCTGAATCTGTGGTTCATGAAAACTGCACATATTTAAATTTATATTTGAAATAAAAAACAACCTAGACCTGTTTTAAAACAATAATTTGATATGTCTCACTATACTAAATTTGTTCATTCATTAATGTTTTTCAGAATTTAGATATTAAAGTTGTTGGTAACACAACAGTATGATGGCAGACGAGGGAATCTTGACAGATGACTCGGTGGAAGAACAATTGAGTGACAATCCACCAATGGAACGATGGGCCCCTCTGGGAGCTGTCGCTAGTCCAGCTATATCTATAACTGAAGAATAGTAAGTTAAATCATAAATCAAAAAAATAAATCAAAAATCAAAAAAATAAATCATAAATCAAGTTTCATTCACACTAATCCTTTATTGTGAAAATAGCAAAAATAACCATAATAATATCAGTGAAAAAGTTTATCAATGTTGGTGAATAACACACAGTATATTATATTTAAGAGACTTATTTAATTTAATAGATTATTTACTTAGGTTTAAACAGAATATGTCTGATAAAAAAACAACAAGGATGCCACTTAACATCAACTGGCTGAAGAAGACATGTGTTCTGT
Source organism: Nesometra sesokonis (assembly GCA_025631205.1). Classification (NCBI taxonomy): domain Eukaryota; kingdom Metazoa; phylum Echinodermata; class Crinoidea; order Comatulida; family Antedonidae; genus Nesometra; species Nesometra sesokonis. The sequence goes on from JAOTQE010094324.1 coordinate 4,819, forward strand.
TAAAAATTTTTGTAAGAGAAATCCATGTTGGATACAAGTTTAAATAATAATAATACCATAACTAAGCGTCCCCTGAATTTAAAAAAAAAATCTATCATACAGGAATGTAGCTAGAAAAATCCAAGGGTGGGCCTTCAACATTGTATGGGTGGGTGGCATGATGACTAAAAACAATATTTTTACCTCTTTCATTTTGGCACTACACACTTCCAGGACAAATGCTTCCCAAAATAATCATGCTCATTATTTATAAATTGAAAAAAAATTTGTAAGATAAATTACCGATAAAAGTAAGACCGAAATTTTTTTCGAAACGCCATTTCACATAAATGATCAATAAACCATTATAGCCTAATGTAAGGCTGTAATTCTATGTGGCACTGGGTGAATAAATCGTGGAAATGGTCAAGTGAAAATATTCACATTCACTTACAATTTGTAATTACTAGTTGTAATCATATTTGGAAAAAGGTGAACATTTTTAGATGCTACATTAACTATTACAGGGTGAAATTTTCAAATTGTTAATACATCCATGACAAACTAAAACTAGCAAGTACTGTAAGCAGACACCCTTGGGTCCAAGAAAAGTGTCCGCTTACGGGAGGTGTCCGCTTACGAGAATTTCTGCCAATAGAGGGCCAAATTTGCATTACGTCATGTCTCATATTTCACAGCTTTCTCAGCACAAATGGGCTCTGAAATTTCTAGACACCGCATTCTGTATTTCATTAAATATTTTTTCATCATTTTTAAGATTGGTTCAGTAATATGATTCTCAGCCATTACAGTATAAAAACTATTTTGTACAGAAATTTGTATTTGTGGTATAGAAAAATCAGTAAATTTTCAAGGATGTCTGCTTATGGGAGTTTAATTAACATACAAAAATCTAAATTTTTAAGACAAAAATTGTCCGTGTCCGCTTATGGGAGATGTCCATTTACGGGAAGTGCGAAATGCACTGATTAGATAGGAAGAACAAACAGGTCTTTGAATAGTGTCCATTATGGGAGATATCAGCTTACGAGAGGGGTCCGCACAAGGAGGCTCAACTGTAAACTGTGTCCATTGTAGTTGCAACGTAATTTGTTAGACAGATCAGTATTTTGCATAATGAAAGTAACAAATGATGAGGCTAGTAAAACAGGTTTTGGTCAAGTGACAACTGTAATAACTAGCCCAGTGGGCTAGTCCACAGCTCCTAAGTCTCCAAGATTGTCCTGGAGTTTCCAGGAATTTTTTGATCATCTCCCGAGCCCGCAGAATTATCAAATTTCTTCTGCAATTTAGTTTTCTCCAGGGAATTCTTCATGTTTTGTAAAAGTTTCACAACCAGAGCATAAATTGGCTTATTTATTTCACAATATTGGTTGAAAGTAAACAACTATGAAGCTCAGTTATGTTGGGGAAAAGTAATAGCACATTTTAGCAGTGACAATGCATCTTAAAAACTCTATTCATTAAAAGGCAAGGTGTTGAGCTTTTCAAAAATGGTATCTGTACACACATTTTAGGAAGGGTATACATTACAAACAGGATAGGATGACCATGAGTAAATCTCTCAGCCTGTTAAACCCCACTCTTAAATCCACCATTGCATACTGATTATCTGTATGTGAAATCTCTTCCATTGCAACATATGGTACCCAGGCTGATAGACTGCTAATCCCGTTTATCAAGGGGTCTGTTCAAATGCATTATGCTTTTTGAATTACAAAAGGCTTATAACAAGTTTAATGCGACAAGCTGCAGTTTTCGCAAAATTATAGCAGTTAGTAAATTGAAATTCAGAGCAAAACAATCTGTAGACTGGGAAACAGGGTTAAAACTGTTTAGATTGAGAGATTGTAATGAAGGTGGAAGCATATAAATGTTATGTTTGAAACAGTGGTAAAACAAGTAAAGGATAATTTTATAAGTTTATAAGAAGTTCAAATCGTTTAGTTTTCATTGATGCTACAGTACAGTACAGAAACATCGACAGTGAATTGTAATGCTGTGATCTGAAGCACTGATTTTAAAATATTGTATTATGGATAAATTAAGAGCTCGTTAAAACAAATTTTTCAGTTGAAGTCATTGATGCTACAGTACAGAAACATCAGACAGTTGTGAATTGTAATGTGATGATCTGTGGAAATGATTTTAAAAATTGTATTTATGGATAGCTTTACGATTATACAGAGAGATGCTAGTTGAAATAGCACAGGAAATGAGCACCAGTGAATTGTAATGTTGAAGTCTGAAGCAATGATTTTCAAAGTATTTATGGATAACTTGAGGATTATATAGTAAAGGATATCTAGAGTAATTGAAGCATCCACGTGAAGTAATTTATGTAACAATATAGAATAATCAAGCAGGGATTAGGTGTGTCTTTGAGAAGCAATCTATGTAAAGATTTCACAGAGGAAAAAGATATCACACACAAGGAAATAGTAGTTCAGGTCTACATTTACATGCAAACGAGGAATTAATAACAAATCTGAGGAAACTTGAGAATTTAAAAAATCAAGATTAGTTTTATTGGTCCAATAAAATGCAATGTAAACCCATCTCACACTGTAAAAGATATAGATTTGGAAGCAAGCAGAATAATGGAGAAACTACAATGATGTACAGTATCAAAACTTTAAATCAAGATTTAAGATCTGCAGATAGTTTGTTCTTAAAATACAGAGAATAGCCCAGTTAATATGAACAATGTTTTTGTCCATGTAAATGAAGTATAAAGTTCATGTAACATAATTGATTCTAAATCATTGATAAAAGTTATCAAGCTTCAACCAAAATTTATTGATTTAGTGTGAAATAATTATAGAATCATAGATGTGAATTTCAACAGCGAACACATAAAACAATACTGATAAACATCACTGATTTAACATATTAGCTCTTTTTTACTTTGTTAGCTGATGCACCAAGTTGAATCTGTGACTGAGCCAAGAAATTATCATCAGATACATTTTTACCACAGTATTGATATAATAATACATTAGTGACAGCAGTTAGAAAAAGCATTTACAATTGTGTACAATACTACATGTTTATTATTAAACAAATGATGTTGAATTAATATTGATTTTTGATGAGAATTCTACACAAACACGTTGAGTTTATCCGACACAGGGACTGACCTTGAATTTAACGAGGGTTATTTTATTGTTGTGATTTTTGGTATGAGAGGTTGAGACTAATGGCTTGTACTCTATGTCATAGTCGAAAGAGTAGGCCGGATACACCGCCCCCAAATGGCTTAGTAAGGTGAGAAGGTTTGTTTACAATAACAATGTACATCTTTAAAGTGAAATAAGATTTTTGTAGCTTTTCTATCATTTTTATTACTACAGTCAAACTTGACTGCCTAACTTGAATAATTTCAAAGTAAAAAGTTATTTTTTATGCCAGATTCATGTTTTCCATTTTACAGTCAAACCTCCGGTAAGCAGGCACACTTGGGTTTGGGGAAGTGTCTGCTTATGGGAGGTTGTCACTTACGAGAGGTATGGGTGGCCAAACTTTTGTTTAGTTAGATATCCAACTTGACAAAAAGGCAAATGATTAAACAAATTTTTCAAAGAGCAACAAATAACAGATGTATCTACAACGCATATTTAAAGAAAGAAACCTTAATTCAGGAAGTAGTCTGTATAATAATTTGTGTAAATTTGTTTTTATTTTTACAGTCCAGTGGCAATGCAAGATCAATTGGAACATCTTGAAAAAGAACAAGAACAGTTAAACTCATCTCTACTGGCACTAACTACACACTTTGCACAAGTACAGTTTAGGCTGAAACAAATTGTACATGCTCCTGTAGAAGAAAAAGAGGTGAATATCATTATTCCATTAAAAAAATTGTCTACTATTACGGTATTTATACTTTGCTGCGACATCCAACAGCAAAGTCCGAAAGGTCCACTAATCGACTTCAAGTAAGAAAGTATAATGCATACTCCAAGCAATGAGATACACGCCATCGTGACAAGATTAAATATTTTGACATAAATTATGTCATCATCAGCAAGTTTTCTCACTGAGAACTACATCCTGATTCTAAACCAAATAAAATTATTTTATTTTATTTTTTTATTTTATTCCTTTTGGAAAAAAACATTAAAAACAATACAGATAAAAGAAAAACAATAGCAAAAACAAAACAACAAATCAACAAGTGCCAAGGAATAGCAAAAGCAATATTGCTGTCATCCGATAAGGATGTGCTATTCCTTCCTATTATTATTCCTTCCTATTATTTATTATTTATTCCTATTAATTATTATAATTATTGTAAATGTAAGGCTACGGGAGTGACACTGTTAGATAAAGATAAAGATGACACTGTGATAAAGAACCTGGTGTATGGTCAGATTTGTGCCCAGTACCATGAGATTTGAAGGCAGATATACCACCTAGCTGCAATGCAAATTTAAACATAGTTCCTCTGTATAATTTAATCCATTGTTCATTTGACCTAAAATAAATTTGTATTGGAGAAAACTCCATTTAAAATTGTACTGAGCAGGGTTATTTTAAATGGCATTTTTGAACATTTGTTTTATCATCATATTCTGAACATTGTTAATATAGTTGATAGCTTAAAGTTTAATCTCTCTCTTTTTAAATAAAACAAACTGAAATATTTGAGTTGTTTTTTTTTCTGCTAGCTTTTTGCGAATTATGCCTCCTTAGGTTTGGCTCTACCACGTTTTTGCTTACATAATTCATAATGAAAGGCAGACACTGATTCTAAATTAAGGGTATTATTAGAAAACTTGAAAGCTCTGAACCTTACAAAGAGGGCATAGATAGCGCCCATTACTGATTTTTATAAAACGTTGCATAACTAATGGGAATTGTCCATCATGGAACAGCACATGAGGGAGGGAGAGAAGGGAATTGTCTTTTTTGTTTTAATTTAAGGGTTTGTTGCATATCAATGAAAATGATGACAGTGAAATTTCTGGTAGGAAATGTAGATACATTGTAGTTTAAATATTCCAAGGTTCATAGACCTATTCACATGGGCATAACACCATAACTATTGATCTTGATCTAGTAATCTTCTGTTTTGGTATCCAAATCTTTTGTTTTGGTACTTAATTCTGTACAATTATGTTACAGTTCATCTAGAAAATTATTTAATTGTGATAAAAAAATTATTGTTTAATGTGGGGAAAATATGACTAATGAAGTTTAAAGGAAAGGAGATTTTTTGGTAAAACAAGTTTTTTTTTAGTTCGGGGTAAGCTATAAATTTTCTAGAAAATGTGTAATTTTCTAGTTACTTGGGACCTATTCAGTGAAAGCCTATCAGCATCGTATAAAGTCTTCCAGATAATCTTCCTCAAAGCAATTTAGTCTATCTTGTTTTTACGATGGTGTCTTTTAGTTTTTACAAAATACAACTGGAGTAGGAAGTGGTGTTTGCAGTGCTAACCTTTGAGTCCTAGGTTTGAATCATGTCTGATGCCAGGGATTTTTTCTCAAAACCAGTAACAACTTCACTCTTAAAAGCTCTATTAGACCTATTATATTGAAAGCAGAATTTATGTGAAGGGATTTTCACCTTTTAAAACTCTTTACTTGTAAAAATTAAAATTCTACTTCAGTGTTCACCAAATATTCAGTAAAATAGCCATTTCTGTAGTACAATAATAACATTTAGTTGTCATAGCAATTATTTTTTAAGGTAGGGAAGAATTTCTATTGTAGGATAGGCCATTCTTATAGCCACAGCTTAATTCTAGGACTGATAAATAGTTTGCAAATTGTTGTTTCATTTTGAGTTATTTTGTGTACGTAGAATAGAACATGTGATAGCAGCATTGAGATTTATTTTATAATTAATAGTAATAATACATCTCTATGCTTATCTGATGATATCACTGTAGATCTTTCATTCAATATTGTAAATCCATAAAATTGACACCCACACACAATAAGCACACACAATTCTCTTGACTGATAACCTATACAACTATTACAGTTATAAACTGAAAATTGTTTGCACTGGAGTGTGACGTATTGTGCACTAGAGCATGAACTACGTAAATAAATACAGTAAGTAGGTTGGTTGACATTTAACATTTTGACTGCCACCCTACGTTTAAATGTAGCACACACTGCCAGACATTTCTGTAGAATTCACATAATTTCCAGTGATAATTTCCAATATACTAGTGCATGAATATGTATAAACTATACACCGAAATAAAGAAAAAGATAAAGATAATGCTTTATTCAGATACTAAACCACAATGTATAAAATGCCTGATGAATTTGGGCCTGTTTCTACTGAAGACCATATAAAAAAAGGGGTTTTTTTTTGGAAACGGTTTTTAATAATTGTTTATAAACAAAAGATGCGTTGCATTTGACACAAAAAAAACACGTTTTTATATGCAGGTGGTAAAACCATGATGACTTCATTTTCCAACAGTGCATTTCGTTGCAGCCGAAGTTTGGCTGGCTGATTATAGATGAGCTGAATTTTGCATGCATTTTTTACTCTGAAAACTTACAAATTGATAAAATTGCCAAATTCCTCAGAGGACAATCACATGTATATATTGTTATAGGCCTATGTTAGGCTATTACTATATGTTAATAGTAACACTGCTTATTCAATGGTAAATTATATTTAATTTCACTCAAAATTAGCGTCAAAATGTTGGAGTCCATTTGTTGTCGTTTTCCAAAATCGGCCCTAGGCTAGCTAGGCCTCTACGCTACGTACGACTCTATGAATGGCATTGATCTGACTCGAGGAAAATTTACGCCTATATATTTCATTTGCTTTTGAGCTAGTTGGGAGGTATTTAAGATACAGTGAAAACCTGTGAAAGGCATTCAAGCCATTTGATCTCTTTTTTTTAGGTTAGAAGGCACCAGATTCTGGACAGTTTTCAAGCGCTTAGAGAACTTGTTTATGTGTTTTCTTATTATTTTTTAATAAACTTAATCAAGCTAATTATACCACCTCCAGGGGCAATAAAAATACTTATTGGTAGGGGAGGGGATTACAATTAACCTCAGACTGGGTGTTAGGTTTTGGAAATTTGTAGAATCAACACATCCATCATGATGCTTGGTACACTTTTCATTCATGTTGTATGTTTTATTAGCATTGCTCACATCTATTTATTTGGGAAAGTGGAATATGGAACTTATGCTCGGAAATTTTACATTAACAATGCTTTTTAAAGGGACATGTTAAAAAAATTGAGACAAGACCACAATAACACTGCAAAATATTGGAATGGTGGTCTTTATAGCTGCCATACCGGTTATGCCGCCCCTGGCTTCCAAGAGTTCAATTTACATTGTACTGTGAGTGTTTTAATAATCCCAACCCCAATTTCAGTTTTAATATGTTAAATGTACAATAACAATTCATTACCCTTTGGAAAAAATACAGTAATACCTTCTGACTAGGTAGATCTACATTGTTAAATTACTAGGGAGATCTACCTAGAAACACAGTGAATTACCTAGTAAGGTAGTAAATAATTACCCTATCTTTTGATATTATTAATGCCTTAAGGTTTATTCTAAATGATGGTTGTATTTTCCTATGTATACTTATAAAGCATTGCTTTGTTAGTATCCCTTGATACGGTAGTTTTTATAGGATTAACCCTGTTGACTACCTCTATCTACCTTGTCACTACCATTATCTACCTTGTTAACAGAGTATTTTTTTTTTCAAAGGGTACACTGTGAATGCTATGGTTAATAAACCCAACTCCAATTGTGATTATAATCTGTAAAATGCACAATTACACTGTACTATAAGTGCCGTGGTCAGTGAAACACAACCAAATTTTTCATTGTAATTTAAGTTTAATGGACAATAACATTACATACTAAATTAATTTTTTTACTTTTTTTAGATACTTCTGAAAGATTTAGAGCAGTTTGCTTTTAAAGGTTGCCCTGATGTTCGAGGATGCACTTCACAAGATGCTCAAATGCTAGAAGATATGGTAAATATTAGAATGTCTCAATGTCATATAGCAATAATAACCCACACTGAAGACAATCTTCTACTTTTTTCTGAAGTTTATTCTTTAACATGCACATGAGCCATATTGCACACAGCCAACAGTGTGTTTCCATACATGAACATTTTGAATGTTCATATCTTTGGATCTGCTCATCCAGTTAAATGTCTTTGAAAGTTTAAATTTCAGCTTATATTGCGATCTATTAATATTAGAAAGTACTCATACAGGTAACTCAAGTTTGGGTTTTCCTACGATGAGACTCGCATTTAAATATAAGGTGGTCCGTCGTAGTATGGAGTCATTTAAAGAAGCAATCATCATGATACGGGCATCATGGTGTAACACCTTTTGGTTTTTCAAAATAGGTTTTTTTTTCAGAAAATTTGGATTTAAATACATTGCAAAAAATAATGTAGTAAATGTTACATTTTGAAGGAACTTATGTCTTAGGTAATTGAAAGGATAGCAAATAATTGTTACAATTGTTTCATTGTCCCTATGGAAAAGGCCCTACCTCAATTATTAATTTTAAAAGGAAGCTTACAGTATGGAGGCCGAGTACAACATGTTACTAAAGCAATTTCATTTTGGTTTAACTGTTATGCAAGGTCATTTTTAGCTTTATTAAATAAATAAATTAAAAAATTTTCGCCCACCCCCTACACTTAACAGGATTAATTTGTTGCACTAATGTATGTGAACAGATTGAATCTAATTGCTCTACATCAGTCTTTCTTCATAGACAATCCCATATAATAGGCTGTGATAAACTTGTATTGATCCAAGTCCTCAACAGGTAATGATATCCTGTTTCAAAGATGAAAAGCCAATATACATTGTGATGTGTATTAATGCAGTTGTATTGTCAACATTGATATAATATGAAAGCTAGATAGCTTTGATGACAAAATATGTTTTTTTCTCACCCTGGAATAGATTATAAATATTGTTTGTTGTTAACCTGTGATGCTGTTTAATGGCTCTTCAGTCATCTGATGTTAGCCACTACAGGTTTTTATTTAATCTTTTCTATCTGAAATACACATTTTAAATTTTAAAGAATGTACTTAACTACACAAATGAAAAAAAAAATTAAATGCAATAGTAAAAATGCAAAATAGAATATTTATGTATCAAAATAAAATTGAAATTCTTGCCTCTACTTGTAGTCTATATAAATGTTGAGAAGACAACATAAGCCTGTCCTTCCTATTGTAGAAAACAAACTGTGCAACAATAAATTCAAATTTATATGGAAATTGTAATATTTATGTCCGGAAATATCGAAAGAAAGTTTTTAATAACACTAGAGTGTTCTGATGTTTGCATGAATTATCAAGAATTAGTACAGCAAAACATTTTAAGTGAGCTTGGTGATCACATAATTCTCTTTTAAGTGATATTAAAGTGTAGTTTTCTTAGTTTCTTACTAGTATGATACATACCGAGCTAAATTATCAACATATAAATTAAATATTATGCCTGTATCTTAAATAAATATTAGGGTATTGTTTAAAGTGTTATTGTTAAACATAATATATATATTTATAAATTTCTTATTGTTTATCATTATTGTGCAAACTTATGTTTTATCTGTTTTTATTTTACTTTTTT
>JAOTQE010094346.1:0-21482 GCA_025631205.1 Nesometra sesokonis
GGTAGGTATAATTTTGGGGTGGGCGTGTCCCGAGTTTCCAGTCTAACGAGCAAAAAAAAAAGTTATTTGCCGTGTTTTGCGTGCTTTTTAACCCGTTTTGTTGTTGAGTCTTCGTCTGTCCCTTGACGTTACCCTACAATGCCCCCGACGAAACCTTAATTTTCTCCCCGACGGGGGAAAAATGTCTGTAGCCCCATCCTCCCCTTCCCCGTAGCGCCGCCATTTCCCCCTCCCCCCGACGAGTTGGGGAAGTTTAATTTCGAGGTGGGCGTGTCCCCAACTTTCAGTCTGACGAGTAAAAAAACCATATTTGCCGTGTTTTGCGTGCTTTTTTTTAGCCCCTTTTGGTGTTGGGGCTTACCCGTCTGTCCCTCCACATTAGCGAGGTTTCGCAAATTTACGAAATACGAATACGAAAACGGATACGTCATACATTCATGTCACATTTGAATAGAACACCTTAAATATTTGTCAGTGTTGGTCAGTATTTTACGACGATCATCAACAATTCATAGGTAGAAAATTGGATATATTTTTGAACACATTTAGGAACTTTCAAAAATTGGAGTGTGACGTATCCGTTTTCGTATTTCGTAAGTTTGCGAAACCTCACTATTACTTTACAAAGCCCCCGACGAAACCTTAATTTCTCCCCGACGGGGGAGGGGGGGGGGAGGTCCCCCTCCCGTATCACCGCCACTGTTATACACACCTATAAACCAAGATTAGACCAGATACCTACATGATTAGACATTAGAAAAAAATCATCTACTGTGAGAGTCGAAAGAGTCGTCGATGTATGGAATTATCTGCCGGAGGAAGTTGTCTGTGCACTATCGTTAAATTGTTTGAAGTTGAAAAAGGGCTGGTCTGACCACCAATTAAAATTTCGCCCATTTAAGTTTTCATCAATTATTTAAGAGGGACAAATGAGCACTATGCTCTGTGCTCTGAGTCCTGTGATTAAGATAAATCAATTGCCAAGTTTTACATTTCAAACTCTTCAGTGGTTTACGAATCTTTCGCAAATAAAATTTTGTTCATCCGCTTTATGGTATAATTATATCAAGGTGAACATCAATTATGACGTCAAACCAGGATGTCAAGTATGTTAATATTACATGAGAGACACATTAATCTGATTGATGTTTTATATCATTTGTTGGCTTCAGTATTTTATTATATTTATTGTTTTATGGCATTATGGCTTAATTGTGATGGTCTCGATTTTAGTAGTCAATATAATTATAAATGCATTTTAATTATTTTGTAAGTGGAATTTATATCATCATCATCATCATAATCATCATCATCATCATCGTCATGACATCATCATCATCATCATCATCATTACCATCATCATCATCATCATCATCATCATTGTCATCATCTTCATCATCATCATCCTCATTATCATCATTATCATCATCATCGTCATCGTCTTCGTCGTCATCATCATCATCATCCTCATCATCATCATCATCACCGTCATCATCATCATCATCATCATCCTCATCATCATCATCATCATCACCGTCATCATCATCATCATCATCATCATCACCGTCATCATCATCATCATCATCCTCATCATCATCATCATCACCGTCATCATCATCATCATCATCATCATAGTCATCATCATAATCTTCATTATCATCATCATATTATTATCATCGTTTTTGCGTCGTCCTACCACCATAATCACCATCCATCATTGTCATCTCTTTACAACGGTTACACCATCGAGAGTGACAATAAGATCAGTCATGTAGACATGCTGATCCCCGCTTCGAATACTTCGCCACCCTCCTTCTTTCGGTTGAGGATTGGATGAGATGTTAAGCCGTTGGTCTCATGTCTAGTGTGTAAAAAAAACACAGTAACACTCTTCGGAAAAGGACGGGATATTTTCTCCTGTAATAAAAAATCCCCATCAGACAGTGCCGTAGCCAGCATGAGGCAGACGAGGCGGTCGCCTCGTCTGAAATATTCAAAATTTTACTTTTTAAGGGGACACGCTTTCCGACTTCCAACAGAGGTTCCTCAAATCCTATGTGAACCCCAGACTTCGCCTCGTCTGTTTTTCCACTCTGGCTACGGCCCTGAGACCAGGACCGCACTGAAAATAAGTTCACTTTGGAATTTCGTTTTTTTATCCTTGGTGTCTCACAAAAATGGATAGTTCACATCAAATACAAATCCATCCGTCCGTTCAATCAACGATTTTTTAAGCATTATGCTTGTAGGACAAAATGGTATGACAGCCCTTAATTATTATTCACAATAACAGTTTTTTTCTGCTGTATTTTAATCTTGTCGGTATTACTTTGGCGACAAGTATTGATGAAAGATCATTTTATATTTTAAACTCTAAACCCTGTTATTGATAGTCATTAGTAATGGCAATGGATTGTCGTAAAACCACTAGTTCAATTAAAACACAATATTCCTAATGGTTCGTTAATGAACAAATACTTACAGAGATGACGAATAAATATTATCATACGATCAATTTAACTTTTAATCTTCCTAAGCGTTTATGCAAATGGAGATATTTCTGATGGGCTCTGAAAGCGTGTGTGTCCCCGGGGGCATCAGTGAGAGCGAATTGTCATGTATGAGGGCGTCAATAACTGGAAAACGCACGCGTACGATGGTGATTAAAGCCCGGCGCACACTTAAGGAATTTTGCTTAAGCGAAGTGCCTCGCGAAGCATTAGAAGTGCCTCGCGAGGCACTAGTTTGTCTTTTTTTATGAGCGTTCACAGTTTGTTGCTCTTGGTGGTGTCACCATACCTCCATGGTGTCACTAGCTCCATGATGTCACTGATAAAACAAGACAAAATAATCGTAAACGATTACACCCTCGCCTATATTTTGAAGGTTTTTCCTCTTGTGTTTGTTAGTTTGTGTGTTCATTTGTGAACAGCTAAAGCCAGAGTTGTCGCTCTTTTTCTACTTCCACTGTGATAGGGAAGTAGGTACACAGAATAAACATACTACATATTCTATTCAGGGTCAAGAAAAGTTATGTTTGGAATTTCAATGGCAATAGCTAACATATAGGATCAGAGTATATCAGGAACTATGAGGCCTGTTTAGTATCTAGCCTACTGTATTTTTTGGCACTTAAGAGAGGGCAGTAGACACAAAATAATATAGATTAGAATCCAGAATTTATGTGGTAAGGCGGACCAGCACCAAACCTCGGGAGGACCTAGATACGGTTGGTACTGACATTGCTTGAAAATTTAAGTAAATTGGCCCAATAGTTTTTGAGATATGGATGCAGACAGACACACGGACACACAGACACACAAACAGACATTGCAATACCCTCGCCCCACTATAGTGGGGCGAGGGTAATAATCGGATTACAAAGAAGTGATTGGGATAGAGTGATAGGGTGGGAATTCGTAAAGTTATTGTCGTCGTGAAAAAAAACATTTTTCCCATGTGTCCACCTTCGACCGACCCAAAATCTCGAAAATCAGTGTTGACATTTTTGTGTTTATTATTATTATTATTTATTAGTTTTTATTTTTGTATTTGCATTAGCCTTTCTCACAGGCCTTGTGGTCGGGTTTATTTACTTTTATTGTTTGATTCCTTTTAAGGCGATATTGACGTCTCACACTCACTTATTTTAGTTAAGCCATAGATTAATACTAGCGCATACTGACTGTGTCTGTTGGTGGCGTTGCATAGTTAAAAAAAACAACCAGATAATAAGCGACTTGGGCCAATTTGCATATGTGCTCATTTATTTATTTATTTCGTTAAATACAGAAAATTATCCAGAAAATTATTAAAAAAATACTTAACGATATTCCGAAATAGTAAAAAATTCATAAAATTAACCAGAAAAATAGGCCATAGACAGGGCCGTATATACGCTCTTGGCTCAATTCGGTGATTAGGTTTAACTCGTGAAAAAAAAAATCACCAGGCACTAAGTGCGTTCCATAGCAGGTGGATACGTTGCAAAAACGTCATTCATCGGAGGCGCATTTCATTAAAGACTTCAGAGCCATAGACGGCTTTGAACACTTAAAATATAAAATACAGAAACTTGGGGCATGAGTCTTGGCCGTAAACAGAATATAAGCAGATGAGATGTCACTGGGGACCAGGCGCCGCATAGTGCCAATAATATATTATATAAATATGTTTCAGACAACACAACATTTTGAAAATTTGCCCCATGTTGTCTACGGCCCTGATAATCATAATAAAAAAAACAAAAACATTTGTAGAAAATACTGTATTGATAAAATTGATAATGCATTTACCCTGAAGCGCCTGTTTAAGTTACTACTGTATTTCCCGGGGAGCATTTCCCGGACCCCTAAAACTCTGACTCCCTACTCCCCCCCCCTTTTTTTTCCCAAAAAGTCAATGTAGATTAAATTTTCTGCAAAGAGTGAGTGATCTCAATTATTGGAGTGAATTTTTATTCTATTAGAGAAAATGAGACGTCCTTGATACAAATATCTGGCGGCTGATGAACGGGTATGTATGATTGTTGATCACCGCACCTAAGGTTACAGTGACTTATTGCCTAACTCAGTGACAGAATCAGAATTAACAGGCTTAACCCCCCCCCCCCTAAAATTGGCAATGGACTAACAAAATATGCACAACGGATGTATAACTCTATATATCATAGAGGCAAGCCGGATATGTTATATTGCAGGCATTTTTTTGGCTTGGCGTCAAACCTAAAATTGGGATTTAAACCCCCTCCCCCAATCGCCCCTAAATCACAATCCTGGATCCCCCTGTTACTGACTCTACTATGGTATTTGTAAGAATGTAATTAATAATCATTTCAGTTTAGGTCTGAAGGTTGTTGCATAAGCATGCAAGCACTTTTTGGGAAGCCACGTTATAATAAGTGCGCAGGATAGGGTCACGTCGTGCGAATTACTGCCATCCTAGTTGCGAGATTTCCACACACAATGGAATAAAAGGTCTGCTCTAGGACACAAGTATTAATAGGAAAACTGTCAGATCTCACTGAAACCTTTGACCCACCGTATCTTCAAACATGATTAAGCATATGTGTTGATATTTTTACAGATGCTTCTATGTCTATGGATTATTTATCAGAAAGTATCAACGGAAAATGAAACTGCTTAAGTATTTTATTATTTTTCACAAAATATAACGAAATAATAAATTGTGCCAAAAAAATAAACACGAACAAAATCATTTATACCAAAAATTTGATGTCAAAAATTTAAGATAGGCCTATATCATCATACCATATATTATTAAATAGACAATTCCATTAGCGTTCAAATGATAGCATAAGTATTATTTAACCGAAAATCAGGATTGGTAAACAACAATCAGCATATTCATAATCAGCACAATTGTTTATCCACATGCATACAGAAGTCACTTTTTTCTCAAATCCTGCCCTGTCTATGATGTCTTCTCAAACACAGTCACGGTTCCATTTCAAAATACTGGATCAACACGTCATTTGGAGGGCCACGGAGCATTTGGCCAAATGTGGCGACGGAGCCGGATGGCAGGACGGCAGTCGCGCTGCACAAATATTTTACACCGGATAGTCAATTTCGTTAAATTTTGACACTTTAAAAAGCATATTACTGTGAAGGAGTGCAATTTCCGAGCATCCAGAAGCTCCTAATTCTACAAATTTCATGCCCTCAGCCTCAACCTTGATAGAGTTGATGTGGGTGGTTACCGTAACGTTTTTGGTTTCTCAAGGAGATGACCTTCTAAAGGAACAACAAAATTAATGAAAATGCTATTTTCGAGCATTTAGAAGTGGAAATACTACAAATTTCAGAAACCTCGTGCACTCAAACTAAGGTTTCCAAACTAAGGTTGCCTTGATGTTAATGGAGGCTGCTGGACCAGTCACTAAATGCTTCCGGCGCTTCTGATTTGTTTACTGTATATTTGCCACTTTCTTTTGGACCAATTCGCGCGACTCATTCACTCACACTGGTGCCACGTCTCCGATTCTTTCGGCATTTTCGATTGCGTTTGCGGGTGCTTCCCGTACATGAGTTGATAGAATCTGGCTCGGACCACGCCCGTGGAAAACGAATATTACTGCCATGATATGTCGATTGTCCACGACTGACGTCTTCTTGATACAGAACTTTCCCAATGGCAGGAAAACGGATGGGAGTCAAATGTTTATCGTCATTGTAAAAGTGTCCCTGTTTTGATTTACGTTGTTCCTCTTTCAACGGTTGTAACATTGGCATTTTGCATCTTGATGTATTTTCGATTTCATCTGCGTTGTGCTTGTTTTTTAATTCAATGCTTGTTACATTTAGAGCTCTGGGAGAAAGTTCAGGCGATGTCAATCGCTTTCTCTTACTCGCTTTATCTGTTGTTATTTCTCCGATTGTACAATTATGGTCTTCATTGTCGTATTTCTGAAATTCTTTCTTCTGATCTTCAATTGCATCGAGTGAATTCTGTACCTTTTGTCTTTGCCGACTTAATATTGTCTGTGTTACTGTGCGCTCCCCGTCAATCCGTTTGATGAGTAAGTCAAGGCGCGCTTTTTCAACGTCATTTAAAACAGAGGTTCTGTTATTTGTTCGTCTGCGTTGTTTAATAATTGAGTCAAACTTTGCAGTGGTGGCAGATGCAGAGATTCCAACGTCAGTCTGACTATCACCAGATAGAGCGCATGCTCTAAGAGGATCCAAGTAACCTCCTGAAAAAATAAAACGTAAAGAATGAACACAAAGTGTATACAATTTGTGTTAAAATTCTGTCACGACGTCATTGGTATGATGATGATGATGATGTTGATGATGATGATGATGATAATGATGATGATGATGATGATGATGATGTTGATGATGATGATGGTGACGATGACGATGACGATGACAATGATGATGATGATGATGATGATGATGATGACGACGACGATGGTGATGATGATGATGATGATGATGGTGATAACATGGTCGTAAAATGAAATTATTGAAAGGGGAAAAAGTGGCAAATGCAATCGCTCTTCTTTAGTAAAGGCAGAATAAGCCAAATCAATATAGAAACAGATACATTTACAAAACCCATTGCTTACATGTGAAAAAAAATAAATCAAAGAAATATTGTAAACAACTCATAATAGTGAGGTTTCGCAGCTTTACGAATACGAATACGAAAACGGATACGTCATAAATTCTTGTAACATTTGAATAGAACACCTTAAATATCTGTCACAGTTGTTCAATATTTTATGACGATCATCAACAATTCATAGGCTTTCAAAAATTGGAGTGTGACGTATCCGTTTTCGTTT
This sequence comes from Nesometra sesokonis, assembly GCA_025631205.1. Taxonomy (NCBI): domain Eukaryota; kingdom Metazoa; phylum Echinodermata; class Crinoidea; order Comatulida; family Antedonidae; genus Nesometra; species Nesometra sesokonis. Next base: position 7,313 of record JAOTQE010094346.1, read on the forward strand.
TCGTATTTCGTAAGTTTGCGAAACCTCACTACTAAACACTACATATACTATAGTAACATACCGTCCATTAATGAAATTAATTTCATATGAGTTTTATTGTTGATATAATATACCAATGTCAAATAAGTCTCATACTTTGTACCATCTTCGCTAGCAGGCAACTAGTCTGGTGAACTCAGTGACAACAATAATTTCTATACCACCAGTAAGTCTTTTACTGTTCGGTCCAACATTAGGTTTGTTATGAATCGTTTGTTGAGGGCATTGTATATCAAAGTACATTGTGTAAACACCGATTACAACATTAATGGGGATTAGACTGATAATCTGATAAGGTATTTACACGTCAATATTTTCGTTCATTCAAGATGGAAGGCCTACTGTACCATTCGCATAATATGGAGACGGTAATGTATAATAATAAGTGACAAGGACCTGTTCGTCCTTTCCTTCGCTGAATTCATACTGTTTTCTGTATCGTTTATATGTTCTGTACATTTATTGCATCGTTGTACCTAAAATTTTAAGTGAGAATGATAAACAGCAAAACATTGCTATATTTAAAACGACGCCCCATCAAGTACTTCACCCACGAAAGAACGGAATAGAATGTTTATCCATAAAATCCCAAAATCATTAATTTAGATATTCAAAATGTCATAATAAATTTCTAGCTGTGTGAGCACTAAAGATTTTGTTGAAATTCAAAATCAATATCGGTGCAAATCTAGATCCCATTCAATTCCCGGATTTTGATTAACACACCTTTTCGGAAATTCCCCTACCGATTGAGAGTGCAACGTTCATAAGGGTAAGCAATCATTTTCGCTATATAGGCCTATAATCCAAAATTTACCTCGGCGTCCGTGTTCATTAGCTTTTTAAATAACAAATATTTTGGGTAACTTCCTCAAAATCCTATTATACACCATAGCCAAGATGATTTGTTACCCGCGCCCTCAATTGCTATGAAATTTCCGGAAAGTTATATTTACCTGATTCTCCTTTGAACATTGTTTATATTGTCAGCATACCCACATTTTCATGGTTCCTGTAAAATAATAAAGTCAACGGTAATCCAACAATGATAATTATTAATTTGCGAAAAAAAATCTCTAGGCGAAGCAATTAGCCCAATTCAGTTTAATGCAGGGGCGTATCCAGGATTCAAGAAGGGACAGGGTGGAGTGGTTCTAAAATGAGATTTAAAAATACAAAAAAAAAAGCCCATAAAAATTTTGTAGAGGTGCGCTTTTTTATGCCTTCTTCTCTCCATGCCATTTCCTCAAATCTTAATATGCCATTTATATGCCATTTTTATTTTTAGCTCCGAAGGGAGATGCTTGATGTACCCTATGCATCCCCGTTCCCACCCCCTCGCTATGTATGACGTCGTCTCCAAAACTGCTTGAAATTCTGGTTGCTCATCAAATTAAATTTCACCAGGCCCTATATTTTATTGTACTAATATATTTCAATTCAAATAATTCATTGACTTCAACCGAACATTAGACCTATAGTATTGTCATAAGATATTAAAATACACAAGTAAAGAAATTATAGGAAGAACGAAAAAATGGAAGATATTTTTGCAAACAAATAAACAAAAAACCTAAACAACCTAAATCATAGTCGAAATGCATTGTTGACGCAATTTGGTTGGCGCTTTTAAATCATTGATGTTTCAAATGGCCAACTATTGTACCAAATATACATCAGAAAATATATGTTTTAATACGTTTACTGAAACTGACAATAAGGAGGATCCGCAAATTTACGAATAAAACTTTTAAAACCCCTGTATAGGTGTATGTCTATATGTAGCGGTTTTGGTGGATTAAATGTTATTAATTATATCAAAACTTTTAAAACTGCTGTATAAATAGACATTTGGTGTATGTCTACGATAACGAAAACGTCACACCTACATTTTTAAAGTTGCAAAATGTGTTAAAAATGTATCAAATTCTCCACCTACGAATTGTTGATGATGTCCTAAAGCATATTAAATCAAATAGGATGATGAGATTCTGGGGGATTTATGATGTAATTCTACACAAACAAAGCATATGATATGCACTTTAATTTTACGCAACTTTAGTACGGTGCAAACAATACTACATGACCACAAGTGACATAATTATGACCGAAAACAATACATGTCATGTAATTATAGGCCTAACATTTGTAGATATGTGTCTAGTCAGCAGTTATTGTTGCAGGAGCGGATTTAGGGTGCGACACGTGCACATAGCTTGCTTAAAGAAGCCCCCCCCCCTAACCCCGCCCTTTAAATCCGCCACTTGAAGGGCGCCACTGACTCTCCTCTCCGGTTTGGTCACTTTTATCTAATTTTAAGAACGATATTTTTTCTCACTGAAAATGAAGAGGGGTAACTATAACCACCTTATTCACACCCCTCCCCGCCCCCTCCCCAACGCACCACTAGATCCGCCCATGATTGGATTGTATGAGATGGTTCACATTGTAAGATACATTGAAAGCATTGTCAGGATAATCACTGATTGTGATTGGGTATCTTAGATGACAAACAAGTTAACGTCTTATCCAAAATAATGCACTGCTCTCCATTCAAAACCACAAATTAACAATTTAAATTTGTAGATCACTTTAAATTATGCAATTTTGAATTATATGTTTTATTTTTGCCAGTTCGTTTTATACCTCCCTGGTTTAACCTGTGTCTGAGACTGTTCACATGGTTACGTTTATGATAAATGTTGAACAGAGGGGAAAGGGCAACAGTGGGTCGTAAAATACGCTCCAAAAATTACTAATACCTCCACGGACAAAAGGCTGAATCATGATTGGTACCCGCCTAGTACCCCCGCTGAGATGTGACGACTGCGTAAAAACCTCTATACATGTATATAAGAAAATATACTTTATTTTTATAAACAATCTTTATTGTGTTTTTCCAGTTTAGATGTTTATATTCTTATTAACACCAATTAAGCTGAAATAAAAACAACAGATTTTTTTTGAGATAACAATAAAGTGATGAACAAAATCTTATTATTATTATATCACTTTGTATTAGTATTGCTTAAATTGCGTTGCGTTTATAGTATGGTAGTGCCCACAAAATAAATGTATAATAAAACAGAGCGGATGTTTATGACGAAAGACGGTGGTGGCAAAAATATATATACCTATGTGTTGATGATATTGTTAACGATGTTGGTTATTATGGTGGTGACCATAATCATGCTTCTGCTGATGCTGACGACAATGGTGATTGATTGGTAAGGGAACCTATGTTAAATTTATCTTTCTGCATTCTGCAAGTTACGGTACTGCAGTAATTCAGTAACAACAATTTTAGTTTAGTAAAAATGTTAGTTCAGTAACTGAAAGAGAATTAGGCTATTGAAAACAACATGTCAAATACTGGCACAGGAGTGCTTAAGGTGCTCGATCACCCCCTTTAAAGGTAGTAAAAAATAAAATCAGTTTATAGATATAGAAATTGAGGCCTCAAGGCGCTTCAGAGGAGCACCCCCTCCCCGTGAGAAAAAGCACCATAATTTCAATGAAAAAAGTATAGAGTCAGCCATGTTACCAGATAATTCGACTTTTGTTTTGCTTTTCAAAATCCGATGAGGGTTGAGCACACCCCTCCGTTGCCGATTCCTGGATACGCCCCCTGGACATGGCCCCTTATATTATAGGCCTGGCCTCAGACTAAGTAGGAATTAAAGAGCGATAGTTAGATCAACATTGCATCTTTGGCCAATGATATAGGCCTAAATCTAGCAGGTATTCTGAGACGTTCTCATAAGAGCAATTTTCTACTTGGATGATTGTCTAATTTAGCGTCTAGATCACTGAGGTATTTAATTACCTCCAGGGAGTTATTTAACAAAATATCTGTATAATAATTCAGAGCATGTTTATCAACAACACTACCACCATTGATTTAATTAATCAATAGCAAAAGGAATCCGTGGGAATATTAAATGCACACCGATTAATGGTCTATATAAAGAACGAAGGTAATATAATTTTAATGTTCTCTCAGGTTATTTATTCAAGTTAATTAGGTTTATATGAAAGAAGTCATGTCTGGCCGACAATTAGACGTGGCAACAGAATACCATCCTTGAATTTGTTTCTCTTCGATATTATGTTTTTAAACTTAATATCCCTAATCACATTGTGTTATTTTCAGGACTTGAGCCCATGGGTGTGGTGTTGGGATCACCTTTACCCCTCAAATATCTGCAATGGATGAATTGAAAATTGGCACATATGAAAATATAGTCATAGGGTCTATAGAATAAAAAATAACAAGAATTAAAAAAACAGAGTATTATTGTTTTTATTAAATAATTAAAAACACAGAAACGGATAATTAATCACCTTAAACCTATATAAAAATTGCAGTTCTTTGTGTCGGTCAAGCAATTACGAACCTCTAAAATCAGTGTTACATTTCTGATCGAGGTCTAGACTAAATTTTTATAACGTTATTTTGTTTATTTTTTTATTTCTACAATCGTCCAAAATGTAAAAGCTCCAACTTAAAGGCGAAAATATTATTTTACGCTTACAATAAATCTAATGAAACCTGGTAAATCAACTTTCGGATTCATGGATAGGCTAAGTTAGGGCCTAGTCTAGTTTTAACCATAATGCATAGGCCAAGTAGAGATTGAATAATATTTAAAAATATTTAAGATACAATTTTAGAAACTTAGCTACTTATTGACATTCAAATGTCGATGCGTGTAACTACATCTTGTCAACAGTAGCCCTAATCAACAAAGCAATAAAGATCAAACATAAAATACATTGTATCAACAGAACTTTAGCCTGGCAACATTATCGACACAGATATTTAAACGTTTATACGGTAGCAGTAGGCCTAATCAACAAAGTTAAAAAATTTTAACTAAAACAAGAATCTTACCTTAAGGGGTACAGTATGTCACAGTATTTTAAAACCTTGGCTTTCCCAATTTGTAAAATTAACAATAGACCGTTTCACCCCGAGAAATAAATTTCGTTTTCTGTGACTGGTTCACTTTAGGCCTACTTATTGACGACTTCCGCACTGTTCCGCCCTCTTATGATGTAGGTTTTAAACTTTAAGATATCCAATAGTACTGAGTTGGCTTCTCACTTTGTATTGAGTTGTTATTCGTTGATTTTTTTACATGAACGACGTTCCATATGTTAAAATGTCGAAATATTGTTACTATGCAGAACAAAAATAAATATCTTATAAGTATTGCGTATGTCCCAAGGCAGTGAATCAGACGTAAATGGGTTGGTACTCCTATTCTATAGTATAACTATTTACACACTACATTTTAGTAGAATAATAAATAGATGAATACGATTGCAGTGTAATTTTTTATCAAATAGAACAAGAAGTAACAATCCACAGCTTGGCTTGGTTTTTCTATTCAGCAACTCCTGGAGTTCAAGCTCAGAATTTAGTCACAAGGGGGTTGTTGTTTGTGTGTTGATTTATGATTTATATACCAATATTAAGGTACAGTGTGGAAAAGTGTAGTTGGATACAATTACAGACCCTGTTCATTGTACAATACAATAAGAATAAATACGGTAGGCCTACTTATAAGGAGAGCATGAAGGCACTGTAATTCAGAAAAAAAAGTACGACGACTACGACGTGATGACGATGATGATGATGATGATGATGATTATGATGATGATGATGGCGGCGACGAAGACGACGACTTCAACGACGACAACGACGATGACTTTCTGACAAGATATAACAAACGAACTTTAAAGGGGAACTCCGAGATTGAAATTTCAATGGATATACCTATATAGAAGCATTAGTTGTGAACTAAGATGCCAAAATTTCTAATATCACAACATTAGGACAATGAGATAATGAAGAAAAACACTTTCCAAGATGGGTATTTAATTAATACTACTCATATTGCACAATGCTTAAAAATAGGAAAATTACAGATTTTGAAAGGGTTGTGTTTGAAAATCATATAAAAAATCACATTAAATTACCTGTTATGATGGGAATTTGGTTGATTTTTCCATTTACGCGAGTTAGGCCTATATCTATAAATTGATTTTGGTTTAAGCACAATCCTTTCAAAATCTCTAAGTTGACTATTCTTTAACACTGTGTAATTTGAGTAGTAGACCCACTTTTGATTTGGGACTCACTTTGCAACATGTTTTTCGGCATTATATCACTGTCCAAATGTTGTGAAATTTTATCTGTTAGCCCACAACTACTTGTTCCTTAGAAATTTTAATCTCGGGGTTACCATTTAACGGACTTACAGGCCTACTATAGATTAATTGATGAGAGACTTAACTACTAAATGGTGCACTGGTGGCGAAATTGAGGATAGCTATTGCTTTAAATCGCAAAATATTTTCATGGGTGCAGATTTTGAGGATATGGGCATGGGCATGAAATATTTTTCTATTTCTAGAAAGAACCTCCAAGCAAATTCGTGGGGTAAAGTGGATGGAGTTTCTTGGGGACACTCAGAAACTCGGACTAACCCCCTTGTCCCAACGGCAGTCGCAGTCTGAACTATACAAGCCTTAATAGTAGACGTATAACCAGATAAACCTCACGCCTCTAAATTATGAACTCAGGTTGAATTGTAGTGTGAACCTGTCAACTTTTTTGCCCCAATGCGTGAGACAAACTAAACCCGCCGACGCATCAGGCTGCATCGATTTTAAAATAAAACAGAGAAATATTGAGACCTACGTTATTTGCTTACATACCACGTTCGACTTTTGTAATCTACGGTTAATTTTGGTCTAGAAAAGTTAGATGAAAATGTGTCCACCTTCCATGAATCATATTCCACTCCTGCTGCCGGACTGTTCATCCAAAACCATTTTTTAAAATACAAAATCCATTTTGTTTTTATTCTACTGTTTGACAGCGATATTAAATTCAAGAACTGTTAAGTGGCGGCCGCCCTTTAATCATATGGCGACCGCCACTTACCAGATTTAATTCACTGTTGGCACTAACAGGTTTCCGTACTTTCCAAAAATGGAAACAACGTCCAAATAATCATAGAGTCGAGTGTCAAAATCGTCCATGTTCAAAATATTTCAATTGAGCTCATATTGATTAGGACTTATCCTTTGGACCTTTTAAACATAAAATACACATTTACCCTAGGGATCGACGGGTAGAACAACACAGGCGAGGATGCATTGCTGTAAACTTTTGTTCGTTTGAAAATCAATTGCGCTTATATAATTCAGTTATAGTGGTAACGAACCTCTACCAAAAAAGCTCCCAAAACCACAGAAGCAGTGATATAGCCGCCGTAGAAAAGTTGTTTGGAGACTAGTAAAATATCTGAAAAATTTGAAGTAAATAATATTTTTTTTATTATGCAGCATATATGAAGACGGCCACTGAAGTAAAACTTGGTAATAATTGCAAAATGTAATTGCCACAATATAAGTCGGGTTAATACCATGACCCTCATTCAATAATCAATTACGCCGCAGGGCTATATTTGGTTTTTATTTAAACACTGCACACACGGATATTACTCGATATTCCGTTACTCCACTACTGAAGCTTTAAGAGAGAAGGTCATCTGTTTGTGTTCATGAGCCAGGAACGTAAGTGGGCAACTGACAGGTACAATGCCACAATGTATAGCTTCAACATTTATATATTGAATTACTTTAAGTTGATACCGAATATATTGTATGAACTGTGGCAAAATATTGAACGAGTAGAAGAAGAGTTCAATATTTTGCCACGGTGAATAAAATATTTTCCTCATTCCCCGAAAATAAGAATTCAATATTATAATCATTAATATTCAAATTCTCCAAAATTAAGTTATGATCTTCTATGATATTAGACTTAAAACTGCTTTTGACCTCATGGGTCACTTGACTGCTCTGTCTCTATAAAAGTGTAATGGAATTAATTGATTGGTAAATGATTCCTTCCAATACCGAGCATTTAATTCTATTAAATGTTCAGTGAATGTTCTGTAAATTCTTCCTTTCATAACCGAACATTAATTCCACTAAATTTTCGGTAAATGGTTCCTTCCAATACCGAACATTAATTCCATTAAATGTTCGGTAAATGATTCCTTTTAATACCGAACATTTAATAATTCCATTAAATGTTTGATAAATGATTCCTTTCATAACCGAAATTTATTTCCATTAAATGTTCGGCAAATATTCGGTAAATGATTCATTTCAATGCCGAAAATTTAATTCCATTAAATGTTCGGTAAACGATTCCTTTCAATACTGAAATTTTAATTCCATTAAATATTCAGTAAATGATTTATTTATACCAGAAAATGTTCGGTGAATGTTTGGTAAAAGATCCCTTTGAATACCAAACATTCAATTCCATTAAATGTTTGGTAAATGATTCATTTCAATGCCGAACATTTAATTCAATTAAATATTCGGTAAATGATTCCTTTCAATACTGAACATTTAATTTCAATAAATTGTTGGTAAATGATTCCCTTTAATAAGGTATATTTTATTCTATTAAATGTACGGTAAATGGTTTCTTTCAATACGAGCAGTGCAAAAATTAAAAATGTTCGGTAAATGATACATTTCAATACCGAACAGTGTAAACATTAAATATTCGGTCAATGATTCATTTAAATACAGAACATTTAATTCCATTAAATGTTCGGTAATTGTTTGGTAAATGATTCCTTTTAATACCAAACAGTTAATTACATTGAATATTCGGGAAATAATGCAGACTGTTGTGTTCAAAAAAGGGCTTCTGTAGGATTTTTTTGCTAAAAGTGATTTTTCGCAAATTCGGGATCATTTGCTGTCAAAATATGTGAAAATGTTGATTTTTCTTTTAAATTGCTGAGGTCATATATATTTATATTAGCTCTAATGGAAAGTTTTCGCCAAAAATGGCCGGAAATGTGATATCTAACCTTTGACCCTCATTTTGAGACAACAGTTGTATCTTAGCAACCATTCACTGTAAAAAGCTGATTTTTGCTTCAGGTTGTTCAAAACATTCATGTTTAAATTGGCTCTAATGGAACAATTGTCCTCAAAATGGCCCAATATTCTATATTTGACATTTGACCTCAACTTTTTATTTGACAATGGTTAATACTACACAACGGAACTGCTAAAAACTACATAATCGAAGGAATATTGCAGTGTTCCAATGACCATGAGTAAAACTGTAAATTCCTTAAATCAACAAACTCAACAAAACAAATGATTTTGATTTTTGTTTTATTATAGTCAATGTTTATTGCTATTTACTGTATCAACATACATTTTCATAAATTGTTTTAAAATTTGGTCTCTTCACCACAATATTACAAATTGTACTCTATCACTCAATCATCAACTGCTACAAAACATTCATCTAACAAACATTTTAATTAGTACCTTGAACACTAGATTTTACTAAGTCAATTAATTCCTGTGTTTGGTCAAAATTGAAAAAAAAGAGAACACATTCATTTAAAAACCATGAGAGACCAACTCTGTTGTGAATTGGAAAATGGCATTATATCCAATGTTTGAGATTCTGAAGTTCTTGCTTCTAGGGAATCCTATGGATGTAATCTATCATGTGAATTGATCATCCCCAAAACAATTCCCAGAAATATGAAAATAATATGATATTTAGGCATTGTATCCACACACAGTATACAGCAATAAAGCGTTTTGCTCAATATCTCAAAACTAGATTTTGGATATAATGCCTTCTTCCAATTTTGGGCAGAATTAATATCTGTTGGTATGAAATCATTACGAGTGAAATTATATTGAATAAATCTAAACTGAATTTTATGTTCCTTTAGATATCAGTTACCTCCTTAAAATTAAGGCCTAATAAATACATATTTACCCCTCCACTGTTTGAAATTTTAGGATCCATGCATTGTATCATTTATATCTAAGTACTTGTGAGGCCTCACCAAAAAATGAGTCATAGGTAATATCGATATTGAGATAAGTACAGTCAAACTTGCCTAAGTTGAATTTAAAGAGGCATTGAAAAAACCTCGACTTAGCTAAAATTCGACTTAGAGGTTGATAATAAATGGGAAATACACCAAGGTGGCATAGAAAATAACTTCAACTTAGGAAAAGTTCGACTTAGGCAAGTTTAACTGTACTAAAGGTCTGGCATCATATTTTGGTGGAAATGTGATTTAATTAATTTTGATTACTAGGTACAGTACCTACATCCCATTACAATGTATTTTTTAGGTCAGATTTAAGGCAGGAACATGTCCTGTATGCAGATTTTCTGATACTTATTTTTTTCATTTTTAGGTTATTTTCTGAAATGAAATGTTTCCATACATTAAAAATTCAAATTTCCATATCTTTGTGATCTATTAAAATGTACCAAAAAATACATCTTTACTTTTTAACCATATAAATTATTTTGTGGTGAGACCACATTTTATTCTTCTGATGCACTGTACATATTTTAGGAGAATGGTTTATGCTCTTAGAGCACAGTTTACTGTATTTATTCATGTTTCACAGAAACTTAAATATATCATTATAGGTTTTTAATTCACAATTTCTACTGATATAAACAAAAATATTTGTGCAAACTACCGTGATTTTAATTTCACAAAAGCCATATATTAATAATAAAACACACTTAAATTTACATAAATTAAAAATTATCAGAACAAAAGACTGTATACAAAGTTAACAATTTTATGGCTAATAGTATTAATAACAACAGCTATTAAAAACAGTCAGAAGTCGAAAAACACAAAAGCTGTCCCAAAATTTGATTTTTTTCTTTCATGTTAAACACACTTTCAATTTACATTAAAATATCAAACAAAAAATTGTAGGTCTATATAAGGCTGGTATTAATGAGCTATCCACAGCTATTAAAAAGCAGTAAAAGGTCAGAAAATTTACAGGATGTCATAAAATTTGATTTTTTTTACATATATCCTAAAGTGTTGGTTATGCAAATAACTAATGAGGCTTTAAGGATCTCCAATTTATTCAACCTATTGGTGGCGCTGTTGATACTGACTTGTGACTTATCTATAAATATATTTTAGCTTATTGGGATCAAGCCATTACACTAACCACATAATACCAATCAATAATCACAATGAATGGTTATACAAATAATTAAATAAATTCATTATATATAGATAATGAAAAACGATTTTATGGGCGGACTTTTTTTTTTATCATTCAAATATTATGTTTGTTTATATATTGCAAATAAATAAATAATTAAATAAAACATGAATAACAATTGACTGTTACTAGGTTGTTATACAGTCAATATGTATGAGTTGCTTGGTGACTAACATGCTTGCCTACCAATCCCGAGGTCCTGGGTTCAAACCTGACCATGAGAAAGAAGAAATGCCACTGCCCAATCCTCATAATGAGTCTTAGTTTATAGAAATGAATATCCATCCTGAAATTGGTATTTGTGAGGTCTCACCACAAAATGAGTCGCATTATAGGTGAGATCAAATTGAGATAATCGCCAAAATAGGTATGTGGTAAAATTTTTGAGAAATTTAGTTTTAATAAATTATGAGTACTATGAAACTTATTTCAATATAAAACACTTTTTGGTCAGTTTTCATCCAGGAAAGTGTCCTTTATGCAGATTTTCTGAGATACAGTCTTGTAATTGTCTATTTTTTTATTGTTTTATGGGCAACTTCTCAAAACTGTGTTTCCATACATGAAAGCTTAAAATGCTCATATCTTCGGGTCTACTTATCCAAGAAATGTCATTTAAAGTGTAGATTACAGCTTATATTAATGTTATATTAGAGGGTACCATTAACTCAATTTTGGTTTTTTTCCTACCATGATACTCATTTTGTTGTCAGACCTCACATTTATGCTGTTGGATGTGGCTGATTTTTTTTTATTCAAAATGATTTCAGAATAACATTTTTTTAAAATACTAGTAAATGATAACCTTTCTTGCAAAAAAAATAATTATTAACTATTTATAGAAATTAGATTATTATTATATTAAAAAAATCAAATTAATCATTTCTGATGATGACATAATTTATGTTGAAATATTGAATCCTGTCACTCATTACTTGGAGTATGCATTATACTTTCTTACAATCAAAATGGTTTTTACAATAAGTCCAAAAATACAAATATTAAATAACAAATTAGCTAAACTAGGTTATTAAGTAAACAACAATTTGGAGCTGAAATTCAAAAAGACATCACAACACAGTTTAATTTGTTAATGCTTATATATATTCAAATAACTAAATGAAATAATTGAGTATTGCAATATCAATATATGTAAAAAAAACATATAATAAGGAAGATGTTTAAAAAAATTATACTTAGCTGAACTAGGTCTACTTCTAGATTATCAAATGTGAGGTGTTGTGAAAAATGAGTCGTGTTGTACGCCATGTCATTTTGAGATATTCACAAAAATAGACAGAAAGTCATAATTTCACAAAAATAAGATTTCTGTTGTTTTGTTAGGTTTAGTAATTAAATTTTATGATTACAAACTTCTGTTTATGTTGATTTACAATAAACATGTTTTGAACTACATTTTGTAAAGGCTGTTGTTTAAAATCAATGGAAAAACATACAAGAAGTCAACAGTTGTTTATCATTAAAGTCGATTTTCTCCAAAGTATGTTTTCATACACCTATGTATTTTTCTCTGGTTATATTGAAGCTATAAACCTCATTTAAAAACCAATTTAAAGCTTATAATCTCTTCTATATGACTGTAACTCAATTTTGTCTTTTTTTTTTGTAAAACACGACTCATTTTGTGGTGACATATCACCAATATGTCAGAGTTGGAATTCAAAAATTATATTAAAACAATAATATGTTGTCTGCAATAAGGGCACTAGTTTAAAAACAGTAATATTTAATAATAAATTAGCTAATCAGTTTATTAATACAACGGTCAGTAAGTCAGAGTTGGAATTCAAAAACATATACAAATATTTTTTAATTTATTAATGCACACTGAATTGATTATATGGTGGTTATATAAATAACTAACTCCAATATTGAGAAATGCAATAGCTATATAAATACTACAAAAAGCGCACTATTTGACAAAAATTATACTTAATAACAATACCTTAATTAGGTTTATTAATTTTGGCTATCAATAGACTGATCCTGGCCTGTCTGTGTAACAAACAATTGATTATGTAAATTATGTTTTTGCATCAGTAAAAATACAAGATATAATTCGTTTTACTGAAATCTGACGTAAAATGTACAGATGATGCTTTTTCCACACTTGTTTTGTATGAAAATGACTATTAATTATGGTTACCAAATAAAATTCTTGGTTGCCACGAAAAGTTGGGCTAATGACTCTGCGATGCATATTTAAGTAAAGTACAACAGTTAACCATCTAAAAACCACAGGCTCGAATTTGGGCTTTATAGGGGCAAAGCCAGTTTTGGCCTCATTTTGAAGGTACAACTACCATAAATACAGTAGGGCACCAGAGGCCATTTTGTACAAAAATTGTATCCTTAAGTATTAGTGAGAAAAAGGGGCATCAACGCCAAGGAGGCCTTAATGATAGCCAATTTTTTAAGGCACTGAGGCCAATTGAGAGGACAATGGAGGCAATTGGACTTGGTTAAATTCAAGCCCTGAAACTGGCCACCTTTTTACCATCCACTCTATGCAGAAATCTTGACGATTCAGTTAAGAGAGTCAAGTTTACCTACTTAATTTGGTTTTAAAACTTTGAAAAAAGTCCGGTTTACCTTGAAATTTGGTGTTTTGCGTGGTTGGTTTTTGTATGTTACGATTTGTCCTCGGACAGCGCTCTTTTTTGGCAACTGCCCCATGTGTGTGGAAGAGAGTAGGGAGAATGATGGCCGAGTTTTAGTAGAGTTGTAACTGCTAGATGAGAATATTGAATAAAGCATTGATTTACATGATTGATGAAAGGTAGCAAGTAGTCTCTTATCTGTAGTAATTGTTCCTGTGATCCTGGTAAATATGAGTAGCTGGGCAAATCCAGAATTGTGAAAAAAAGGAGGGGGGCATTATTTCTGACAGAGTGAGCATGTTTCCAGTCTTGAATCTAACATAACAAAAAAAACAAAATATGGTGTTTGATGTCATTAAGTGGGACACAATGGATGCGGTCCC
>JAOTQE010094347.1:0-14443 GCA_025631205.1 Nesometra sesokonis
GATAGTGTACTTCCGTAACAAAATTTCTGTACGTCCGTAACGGAAGTTAAACTGATCTCTGCCATTGAAAACAAAAACTACATAATCCTAAATGTTTTTTATCAAAATTTTCATGCATTACGCAGATGAAGATGAAGAAAATTCCACTGTACTCTCGAAACATTTGATGGAATATAAGTTTGAACTTAATACAATACAAAAATTGATTTCTATCATGTACGTCCGTAACGCAATATTTTTTGTGATATTTTCAGAAATGGCCTAATGTTTTTGAATGAGATTTGAAACCTATATTCAATAGGTCCAGACAATCATTCAGTAGGTTTTTATTCATAATTTTTAACTTATTTTTCAAAATACAACTGATCAAATGCTTCAAACTGTACGTCCGTAACATACGGAAATGCCCAAATATTACAGTCTTTATTACTTAAGAAATTCTTCATAATCAACGGTTGTAAAACAAACGGCTCTAGCCTAGGTTTAGTTGTGTGTTCGCTATTATGCAGGTCACAATTTTCATATGCACATTCGGTTTCTCGGGTGACAGCTAACAGGGGGTTGGATATTACTTGCACATGGTTCAATACTATACTAAACTGGTAAAAACAGCGTAATTTACATAATAAGGTAAACTATAGTGATTATACAATTGGCTGGAAAGCATGTACAGATCTTAAGTAATGCTTGTACTACTATGAGTGTCGAGTGTCCTACATCAATGGTTGTTACTACATTAATGGTTGTTACTTTATTAGCTGTTTTCTACATTAGCGGCTGAAACAAATCTCTTTAAATTTTGACCATCCGAAAAACCAAATTCTCACTAAGCAGGACCTTTCCCAAGTCGCAAAATCATAAAACTAGGGTAAAACTAGGGTAAACAAACGTTTCTCTCTCTCTAAACTGAATTGTCCAGAAAAAAAGGACAAATTGGATGGTTCCATGAGTGGTTTGGTTTTGGGAATGCAGACTGCAACACAAAGCATTCATTCAAATTATAAAGTATAATTCCATGTTAAATTTCATTAATAACAATTAAAGAGCATGAATATATAAGGACGTATTATGACTATATAAGTGTACATCATTACTATATAAGGACATTATGATGTGTGCATATCGCCGGTTTTTTTTTTTTAGCTTACAACTTCACAAAACAACATGCCATCACCAAGGGTTGACCCCTGACCCAAGATCCCCTAAACATAAATTACAGAAGCACCAACATCTAACATATGCACCCATTCTCGCCCCATCAAAAAATTATTAAAAGCATTACATACTCTGGATCCGTTTTTGCTCTGCGGGGATGGAATAATGAAAAAGAGAATTGGTAATTGATAACATGTGCCTGTTATCTGATGCAAAGAGGAACAAGAAACATTTTCCATGTAATAAAAATAGACGTATTCAATATGACATAGGACCTATTTTTAAATATAGTATTTTTTTCAATTGCACAAATAATTGGTCTGAATAACACATTGATATTCATTTGTAGATGATTTGAAGATATAGATTTGTATCAATGCATCCAAGAAAGTAAAACGGATGGGTGTGTCATAGGGAAAGTTATGGATACAGGGCAGGTAGACTACTTGTTATAGAATGGTTTTACAGTCAAACTTACCAAAGATAAAAGTGGCACTGAAAAACAATTTAACTTTGAACAAATTTGACTTACAGAACTAAATTCGATGTAGAAATTTTGGACTTGGGCAATGTTGACTTCGGCAAGTTTGACTGCATTTGCACAATACTGCCCTTTAAAGAAAAGTGAAAAGAAAAGTGGGATCCCAATCGGCATCCAGATTTTTGGCCAGGATCTCAAAATTCTGTACCAGATTTTTGGTCAGGATTCCTGCCAGGATGGTCATATCTCAGTGGGATTAGCCCATCCTGCCACAATCCTGGTAGGGGATTCTTGAAAATCCCAACATTTCGGGAATTAATCAAACATGAATCCCGGCAGGATTATCAAATCAGAGTGCGATTAGACTATACCCAGTGGTATCCAGGCGGAGATCCTGCTTTCAATTTTTAAAGAGTATTTTAATTTAGATAACTACGATACTATATTCATTCAAAAAACTATTTTAGATTTAACTATTAGATCCTTACCTTCCCTCAAGTGAGAAATTTTTCACCTCCTCCAGCAACGAGTTGCCATCATGGATGTTGACCTCCCAGAGATGAAGTGTGTTATCCTCACAGAGGGATATTAAACGACCCTAAAATCAAAAATAAAATTTAAAATAAGATGATTGCAAACAAGTGGGAGCAGTTGGCGAAGAAGTTGCGGTTCAGAATCTCAATCGAGAGGCCAGTTGTTCGAGACCAGTTGCTCACGCCAGTTGCTTGTGCACATGAGCAAAGCACTTTCCTCACATTGCTTCATCTACCCAGCTGTACGATGGATACCGGCAAATTGCTGGGAAGTAACCTGCGATGGATTAGTGTCCCATCCAGGAGGAGTATCATACTCTCATCCGCTTCATGCTACTGAAACTGGAAATAAGCTCCAGCCCTATGAGCCATCAGGCATGGACAATGGATTTACTTTTAAACAAGTACTCGTATCGCGATGAGATACGGCTCTGAGCTATTCTACATGAAATTTGTTTTACTTCATTATATTTAAAATGTCTGCTTGTTGTCAACTTTTAAAATTATTTTTTACAAATTTCTGAATGTTCATTATATCCTATCATTCATTTCTATTGACAAGCATTAGTTGGCCAAGCAGGTAAAACCGTGGATTGGTGTATAATATCCTCCTATCTAGTGTGTTTCTGCCTATTGTGGAAAACTAGCTTTGTGACTTGTGCCTCATTTGGCTTGTCTCTGCCACATATTCCATCTAGTGTATTTCTGCCTATTGTGGAAAACTAGCTTTGTGACTTGTGCCTCATTTGGCTTGTCTCTGCCACATATTCTATCTAGTGTGTTTCTGCCTATTGTGGAAAACTAGCTTTGTGACTTATGCCGCCTTTGGCTTGGCTCTACCACATTCAATCTAGTGTATTTCTGCCTATTGTGTAAAACTAGCTTTGTGACTTATGCCGCCTTTGGCTTGGCTCTACCACATTCAATCTAGTGTATTTCTGTCTATTGTGGAAAACTAGCTTTGTGACTTATGCCTCCATTAGCTTGGCTGCCACATACTCTATCTAGTGTGTTTGCCTGTTGTGTAAAACTAGCTTTGTGACTTGTGCCTCATTTGGCTTTACTCTGCCACATATTCTATCTAGTGTGTTTCTGCCTGTTGTGGAAAACTAGTTTTGTGACTTATGCCTCATTTGGCTTGGCTCTGCCACATATTCTCTCTAGTTTGTTTCAGTCTACTGTAGAAATCCAGATTTGTGGCTTAGGCCTTCCTTATGCCTTACCCCTGCCACATGAAATATGGGATGCAACATCAAAGGGTTAATCTGAGGTTAGTAGATTTTGGTCATATGATTCTTCTGCTTTTTAGATCCACCGTGAATGCAGATTAAGGTAATCACTTATAAATTATACAGATAACCCTAGAGATTAAACCCGCTATCAGTCTATCATCATCATGAAATATTATTAAATCATCAATTTCAAATTATATTTATCTTTATAAATATCTAATTTCAAATTTGAATGATGACCTCAGAGAGATGAATGTGTGTCACACAGGATGAAATTTTTCCTGTTAACCTTTTAAACCCTGGTAAAAATTGTTTTTGATAAAATTAAAACATGTTCATTTTCCTTTAGTGTTTATTTTTTGTAAATATATTCAATAGGGGATCATATCAAACTATCCTGTTGCAGTTACTGCAGTAATTCAATTACAACCGTATAGTTACAACAGTATGTTAAGATGAGACCTTGGGTGCCAATGCAATCCAATAAACCAATTGCACTGGATTACTGCAGTAACTGCAGTGGACTTTAATAGCAATAGACTACTGCAGTAACTGCAGTAGACTTAATAGCAATAGATTACTGCAGTAACTGCAGTGGACTTTAATAGCAATAGATTACTGTAATAACTGCAGTGGACATTAATAGCAATAGGTTACTGCAGTAACTGCAGTGGACTTTAATAGCAATAGATTACTGTAATAACTGCAGTGGACTTTAATAGCAATAGATTACTGTAGTAACTGCGGTAGAAAAATGTTGACATGTTCCCTAAGTATATTCAAAGTATGAAAATATAACTTCATGATGTTTTAAACACTAATTTTTTTTTCTTATTTGTATAACACAAATGAGTTTCATAATTCTAATTTGCTAATTTGCATAAACATGTGTACTTTTAAAATATGAAAAAGATACCTTTTAGAACTAATTCTCTGCACTCCATGTTCAGGTGTGTGTACAGGTTTCCGCCATATCTCATGGCTGTGATTCACCACTACAAAGAGAGTGCCATTGTAGTGGGGAATCACCGCCATGAGATATGGCCGAAACCTGTATACACACCTGAACGTCAAGTGCAGAGAATTTTTTCCAAAATTTATCTTTTTTTTTTATTTCGTGTCACATCCAACAGCAAGTTTTACTCGCCACTTACAGGATGAGATCTACGCCATGTTTTCTAAACCAAGTCTCATTATGAGGCTTGGGGAGTGGCGTTGTTAAGTCATGGGAACCAACCTAGCGTTCAGCCAGGTTTGAACCCAGGACCTCGGGATTGGAAGGCAAGCATGCTAATCACCAAGCTACAGCGCCACTCATATTTTAATCATTAAAAATGATTAAAAAGTCTTCATAGTGTCATGTGTACTTTTGGTTTAATAGTTTATAGAAGGTATAGAAATAAATTTTTAAAGTGATGCATTTTTCATACATTAATTTGGTTTTTAGGAGTAAATCAAAGTACACCATACCAACACATGCTCAATTATGTTTATTAGTTAATTTGCATACAGGTGTACATGAATTAGCAATAATAATATTAGCAGTTCGTGCAGCGGTGGCGTTTCAGGCTTCCAATCACGAGGTCGGTGGTTCGAGACTTACTCAGTCAGCTGTCTGTGTTCCTAGGCAAGACACTTTATCCTCGTTGCCTCTCTCCACCCAGGAGTATAAATGGGTACCTGAGAGGTACAAATACCATGTGTGCTGATTACAGCTGCAACATTATGGAATGGATTGTATTCCATAGGTGTTTGAACCAATGACTGGGGGTAATAATTGTAAAGCGCTTTGATCAGCACGGAAAAGCGCTATGTAAGCAATTATTATTATTTATTATTATTATTAATAATTAGTTAATTTGCATTTGCACAGGTGTACATGAATTTTAATTAGCAATAATAATAATCGTATCATTCAACTTACCTGATTTGGTAGAAAGAATAGTTTGCTGACATTGGCAGAGTCATTACTAATCCCAACGAATTCTACTCCTGGAGCACCATAACTGAATGTTAAAGTCAAGGATCATAGTTCAAATGTAACAATACAACTGGCAAGTATGAGAAAATGAGTAAATTATTTTTGTTTTAAAATAATATAAAATTATAAAGTTTATGCTTAATAACTATAGTTTAAATCAATAATTGTTGTATACAGTCAAATACCTCAAAACCAACCACCCTTCAGGACATTCCATTCTTTTTTTTTTTTTTGAGAAAGTCAAGTTCACCTATATTTTTAAAATTATTATACTTTGTTTTAAAGCTTTAAATTGCACCAACCATCCTATCTTTCAAAACTTCTCAATTCATATAACCCTTCTCATTGTCTTAGATCTGCAAAAAGGATCTTAATTATTCCCAAATTTAAATTAAAAACATATGGACGGGGAACTTCCACTTTCTCGGCTTCATCTTTGTACAATGAGATACCAATGTCTGTTCAAAACTCTTCGACTCTCGATTCTTTTAAAACAAACTTAAAAATCCATTGTTCCAATCCATATAATTTCACTGTAATGATTGCTCTGGTTATACAATCTACAATCTTTGATCATTAATTTGGAATTGGCGCATTACAAGTGTTTTATTATTATTATTATGCTCAACTTAAAAAAAAGGTCTGGTTCTTGGAGTGTTGGTTTTGGTAGAGCAAGAATTATGTCAAATATGATGTCAAAGGTCAATGCTAACCTAATTCAAAATGTAAATATGAGACTATAGCAGCTGTTTTTAAATAAAAAAGAGTTTACTCAAATAAAACAGACAAAATGGCTCAATAGGCTGCAATTAACATGGTTATTAATGGGTCAATGGTTAACTATTGCCATGGCTTGCCTGCCAATGCTACATTACGCAATTATATGTAGCCGACATCATTTCATAAATCCATAATTAGCGCTTTTGTCTGGCAACGTTTATAAGAAGAGAATAAAACAGGGTTATCAAAAGGGCAATGGGCGTAGATAATATCACAAACAACGGTGTGAATTTCCACGCTAAACAAATGCGCTGTAAAAGTCTAACTGGATTGAGGATGGACGGGGTTGTGATATGGCTGATGTCGATTTATCGATAGCTTTCCATTTATGAATGGGCATTCCATACATAACTTGATATTCTTGTTTGGTGGGATAATCAATATGGCAAACAGTGTACTACAACATTTCCAGCTTGTTCAAATATTTTAATTTCACCTTTATAAAAAGTACTGCAGAGAGTGTAGAATCCGAAAGGTCCACTAATCAACTTCAAGTAAGAAAGTATAATACATACTCCAAGCAATGAGATACACACCATCGTGACAGGATTCAATATTTCAACATAAATTCATCTGGAATGTCATCATCAGAACCATTCCTGATGATGACATAATTTATGTCGAAATATTGAATCCTGTCACAATGGCATGTATCTCATTACTTGGAGTATGCATTATACCGATTTTCATAACTGTTGTAACTGGCTGATAAATTATATGTCACATTCATTAAGTAAACACTAATTTGTAATTACTGTCTTCTGTCAATAGTGACTAATGCTTACTCCTCCATATTATACTATTCATGATCTATTAAGTAGCAAAGAATGATTAAACATTTCGACTGCATATAAACATCCTTTAAGTAACAAATGGACATGTAAACAAACTGTAAGGTCTGTCACAAAATGAGTCACATCGAAAGTGAAATCAAATTCACACAATCACCAAGATAGGTCAAATTTTTGAGAAAGCTTCATAAATGGGGAACTCTGTGATTAAAATTTCATGTCACCAGCTTTTTTGAGTGCCGGACGGCAAACAGCGCCCCCTTTTTTGTGAACCGTGAACCACCCATACGCACACAATGTCTCATGCTGTTCAAGTGTGCGATGAACAATAAAGAAGAGCAGTTATTTCATTACATTACAAAACGTGACCATAGAACAAAAGCTGTAATCTTTGTTTTAGTACTAAGGCTAGGATTTCTATTGTTTTTCGACGTACCAGTCACATATTTTATTGAAATTGACAATTGTTAAGGGTAGAAATAATAGTGTTGGTTGCTAGCCTAGAAATGCTTAGGAATAATGGTGGTGGTCGCTAGCCTAGAAATGCCGGACGGAAAAGTTGAGTGCCGGACGGGGCTGTCCAGCATGCTGGCATCCATGTTCTATGGATTAATCTATAGAACAATTAGCTGTAGATAAAATTTCACATTTCAGCAGTGAGATGCCACAAAACACATTGCAAAGTAAGTCCCAAATCAAAAATAGGTGTACTACTTGCATTACAGTGTTAAAGAATAGCAAATTACAGATTTTGAAAGGGTTGTGCTTGAAAACTGAAATCACATTACAAATATAACTCATATAAATAGAAAGATCAGTCATTGGTAGTTTATTTTTACATTAGTTTGATAGCTATTTTCTCATAAACATGCTTCCATACATCAGAATTTCATATCTTCGACCTATTTATCCTATGATTTAAAGTTTTGCTTATTGCTTATGTTGTACTACATTCCTGATAACATAATTTATGTCGAAATATTGAATCCTGTCACGATGACATGTATCTCATTGCTTGGAGTATGCGTTATAATTTCTTACTTGTACTACATAGGAATGCACCAATAACTATTAAAAAAAACTATTTACAACAATGCGACTCAGTTTGTGATGAGGAATCCCAAATTATGTTAGCTTAAGGAGTTAAAAACAATTTACATTACCTTAAGGAGTTCAAAGAGGTAGTACCGTATCTCATAATCTGTCAACGTCTGATATAATTGCTAAAAAAATCAAATTGAAATATTATTCTCATTATTTTAATTATCATACAGTAAATGATTTAATAGGCACTGCAGTCTTTCTAACAATTTTAAAAAAATCGTAGTTTGAAGACAAAGTTCGAAACATTTTCTACAAACTTGAAATTACTGGAGGCTGCCATTTTATTATAAAATAGGTGGCGCTATACACTTTCAGGTCGAATGCTCTCACAGTAAACACATGTTCATTGAAAAGTAATTTGCAAGATAAATTATCGACGAGGATAATACCGAAATTCCAGTTTTTGAAACGGCATTTACCATCAGTGGTCAATAAACTATAAAAAACGAGAAAATCGTGGAAATGGTCAAGTGAAAATGGGGGATAGATCTGAAAACGGCACAGGCCTAGCCAGAGTCGGCTGGCGATCACGATGCTAGCATACTGATAGTGATACTGATATATATCGCATGCGATACTGTAACCTTCAGCATGCCTTCAGGTAGGTGCATACATTGTTCATCACGGACAAGCACTCTAGTTTTAATACTACCATTATGGTACCTTAACTAAAAATTAGTTTTGAACATATAACTGATTGTCAAACGTAATAACAGGTAAAAATCGCAAAAATTGTGTTTTAAAAAAGTCTCATCAAGAAAATGAAAGTCGCGAAATGTTAAAAATCGTAAAATCGCGAACATTTAGGGCCGCGAAAATAAACGGAACCAAAGTAATAATTTTAGAAATGGCGACTATTACTCTATTACATCATGGTAAATAAAAGTATGCAACAAATATTTTGATTACATACCTTGAAATCTGTGTTATTCACATATTCAAATATCAATGCTGGCGTTCGGGACTGAGAAAAACAAGTAAAAATAATAAAAAATGATAAATTGCAAATTTAAAACATTATATAGTGACATTTTTACCAATACATCCTTCACATACACTAAATTACTAATTAAAAGCCCATTTCTATTTCTTCCAAAGTTCTATTTTGTCAAAAAATTTAAATTAATTCTAAATTTTACTATTTTGAATTAAAATTTATAAATATAATACTGATCCACCATGTTTGTCATTTTATTATGGCAAAAAACTAAAAATGCAAATTAAGAACACAATTTGACTTTTTGGGTGGATCCTAGTAATTATCAGCAGGCTATATGTGCTATATGCACCTACAATGGAGAGAACAGCATGGGTGACATCCGCATGTCAACTGGATGATTCACTCAATGTAGCGATTGAATAAAGTGCATGTGATTCCGGAAGACTCGGCGCAAATGGAGTTGTACTACTGGAATCATTCTCACTTTCAACGTCTTGATTGATTGCAACTGCAATACGTTAAAGGATTCTGTCTGTATCTTGTTTCTTTCTGGAATGACGGCAGTGTAATTTGTTCTTTTGTTAAGATGTTTCAAGAAGGGTGAAATCAAGTTTGATCAATTACTTACCACAGGATCTTTAACAATTGCTTGCAAAGAAATTATGTTTGGTCCTCCTCTTAAATTTTCTAATATTTTAATTTCTCGTTTAATTTTCTTTTTCTTGACAGGCTGTAAAGAGATTTAAAAAAAAAAGGTCAACAGGGTTATAAAGATAAGCCCTATAAAAAGCATCTACCTATTATAATAAGTCATTTTATCGATGTTTACAGCAAAATAGTGAATCGGAATTAACGACAAAAATTAAATTTGATTCCGATTTGATTTATTTGGTTTATGAGACCAAGGATAACCCAGGGAAGTCCAAGGACTTATTTTCAGTGGGGTCCTTCTGGTGGTGATTGGGCAATACACTGAGAGACAATCCTCTACTCTTCATTTTCGAAGAGTGCACTGCATTCTTTAACATACATGAGCAGTATTCTTCCATTAAAAAATTTATACTGGTAAATTGTCCAAAAAAACAACTTTTCAGGCATGGCTTTTTAGTTGCTTTTGGCCCTACCACAAATATCTACATAATTATAGGCCTCTATGAGCATAACTTATTCTCTGTAATATTACAGAGTAGAGGGCGAAAAATATAATGAGAATCAAAATTATATTATAATCATTTTTCAATAAACAAAATTTTTACTGGTAAATTTGATGGCTAAAACCATACTCGGGAGAACACTGATGAGCAATGTCGTACTAAACAGCTTAATGTCTAATCCGAAAGATGGCGAGTTACGAACTTGTATTTCGACTCTTTAGTTGAAACACTTGAAAGAGAGTGGCATTTGTTTTATCGAACCAGGGACCAGCGAGTCTTCATGGTTCAGTGCACAGCGGAGCGATTACCACCAGTTTTACCAGAGCTAAATGCCACTATCTCTAAAAATGCACTTATTGCATACACATCAAAGATCTTACAATGTAAAGATAGCGCGCTGGCCTATTCCAGTGCGTAATGGCATGGAATTGCGCCCGCTACAAAATAAGGAGTGACGAACACGCAGGTAGAAAATATTGCGAATAAAAAATGATTTTATTTGATAACACAAATGCATTTATTTAAATACTAATGATATATTATTAATATCTAAATAAAATTAGTATCACCCCTTTGGAAAATAAATACAAATAATTATTTCAAATAAATAACTATTATAAAAACGAGAATAAAAAAAAAAACATTTCATAGTTCCCCCTATAAAATAAGTAGTGGAATTGAACATAGGTGGCGCACACCATCATTACAAAAATTCCATGCAAAAATCGGCCAGCGCGCTATCTTTACATTATAAGATCTTTGATACACATGCTGTAGGTGACAAGTTGAAAAGCATTATCTATGCAGGTCATTTCAGTATTCTTAAACATTTTAATAGGCTTGTTACCAGGATGGTGGCCACCAAACAAGATTTTATCAGTATACAATGATTATTGCACTTCGCAAATGTCACAGGTGATTGCATTACAGACAGGTAATGAACTAATAAAAGAAAACATTAGATTACGATTTTATAAGTCAATCAATTTAGACAATTCCCTTAACAAATTTTTAATTTGAAATATAGGCATAGAACACTAATTTTACGCTTCCTCGTCAAATCATAATCTGCTTATTGAAAGAGAACGATATTTAAATATAGATAGAACAAATAGAATCTGTTTATTTTGTGATAACTTTGAAGTAGAAGATGAATTACATTTTCTCTTTGTGTGTCCTTTTTATAAATCATTAAGAAAAGAATTTATACCAAAATGAAACTTACATTCACTTAGAGAGATGTTTGTTAAGTATAATTACCAGAAAATTCACCTTTTAGTACTGAATTTAGAAACAGCTTTTGATAAGAGAAATTTATGTATGTCCGAAAATAGCATAAATGTATGATTTGTAAAATGGGCCAGAGGCCAGTATTTACTGAATAAAATATGAAATGAAATGAAAATCATCGGACAACTCGTAATTTTTTTTAAAATACTGATGCTAACATGATGGCATTATTGGATTTGAAATAAATCACAACTTTACCTTTAAAATTTTTATAACACATTTTTCATTACTAGTTATGTTAACTGCTTCAAATACTTCACTGTACTTGCCTCGACCAAGTTTACGTACAATTTGATAATCATCTTGTTGCCTAGAAGTGTAAAATATGGAAATTAGTTAATTGTCTTCTTAATATTGCAATTTAATACTTATTTAGATTTTAATTATAACAATGCAATTTTTAACAAAATTAATTAACTGTTGCCTGTGTCTACTGTATGCAGAGTATGCTTGTATGCCATGAGTTCAGACTACGTAAAGTGTGGATACATCACATTTTTATTGTAATTTTTATTTATACAACAATTCGATTTTCTTTTTTAATTCTTTCAGCTACTGCATGTATCTTTAGAAACAACATCTTTTTTTACAGGTTACAAGTGCGACGTTATGTCGATCGAGGTATCGGTCGACTACAGAATTAAGTTTTAAAAATTGAATGCGAATTCCAAACAAATTTTACAGTTAATAAATTTAACAGCGAGGACACTCAATAGCATTATTATGTCTGTTCTGTTTTTATAATTTTTGCATCATAGAATGAACTCATGATTGCACTTACTCTGAGGTTACAAATCTGACATGTTACTATCAGATGGTAAGACTCTGAAACTGAATAAAAATTTTAAACAAATTCAACAGTTCGATAGTTTATTTAATTTGTGCAAAATACTTACCCCCACTCCACTACATGCGACTCGTAGTCCCAGTATTCCCGAGGTCTGTGTGTATTAACGTCTGCATATACTCGTGCTCTACTTAACGCCATCGTGTCCGATGACGAAGCTAGCTTCCTGTGTCTCTGTTTGGGATTCAGGGTTGCAGTTCGTAGTCTGTTTGGCAGCAACAGACACAGTTGAATAAAAAATGACGAACGAGCCACTACCGATCAACACAAATCTTTCACAATACACAAAACTAATGTGCTGGTACAGATTCTAAAAGAAAAACCAAAAAAACGTTCTAGTAACATAATAGAAAAAAATGATGAAATACAGTATACAATGCTAGCAGGGTTCCAAGATTGGAAAAAAAAAGATCGCAACATGACAAAACATTGAATATGAGAAATAACAAAGAGCTGCGTACATTTTGAAGCGGTATATCTTCACAAGCAAAACGACAAGTGGTACGTATTTCAAGTTGAAATTGTTTTAACTTGATGTGCGACGTTCTCCCAAGGGTGTCGCGCGAGAAAAATAGATTTTTGTTTCAATTGAAAACAGCAAATTATTACATTAAGAAATTCAATAAAATGTGACTAACGAGTTGTTAACAGACCCAGCCAAAGTTGTGCATGGATGTTTAATTAAAAACATTCGTGGGAATTGTAATTAAAATGAGGCCTTAGCTAGGTAGGCCACTTAGGCCTATAGTAGATTGCACAGTTGATGTATGACCGCGAACCGTGAAGTCCATGGCAACATAGCTTATGGGGTAGGTTTAGGCCTGCTTGCACCAGCGTCAATCAGGGTTAGAAAAATATAACAATCAAACTTTGAGATTTGTAATTTTATTTTGAACCCCACAATACGCTTTCGAAAAATGGAGACAGTTCTAGTAGTAGAATCGTTGTCGCAGACGGTTAGCAATGAGGGGACCATGTCACTTCACATCACATGTTGAACGTCACTATAGCCTGTCATGTTGCTTTGTTGCGATTGCTAAAGAGCCGTAATTGGCAGAAATTGAACCCGGTTCATTGGTATACAGAGAATTGTAACCACCAGACCAAAGTATGGATATTCCCACAAAATTAACTGTACTAGGTAGATCACATTCTAATTTTTTATGTCTAGGATAGGCCTATGATTAAAATATGGCAAGTGTATCAAAAGTCGGATACTCTGGAGTAAAATTGTAATAATTTCAGAAATTGAAAATATTAATAAAATTTTCATACTTTGCATAATAATAAATTCTATACCTATCATAATCACCAAATTTCAACGAAAAATACATGCAATTAACTTCAGAAAGACAAAAAATAATACCCATCCTTCTTTTCCCCTTTCGCTAGGCCCTTCTTCAAATGTCGGACACTTTGGACGAACTCAGCAGGATGCGTTTCTAAGGCAAGATCAATAGCGCCAATGTGGTAACAAATATTAACTGCACAGGAGCGGTAATTTAATCCATATTGTCCGACTTTTGAATCACCCCCCTGGGAACTGGGCTGGGTCATTTGACACCATCTATCGACACCATCTGCTGCCCAACTTCATTGATGTTTACAATCATTGAAGAGTAGACGTTAAGGAAATACTACAACAAAATATTATGGTAACCTTTGTACATGATTTTTTGTTATCTTCAAAATTGCGTAGGCACCGTTTCTTGTAAGCTTCGTTAATTACGGTAATTAACCTTACTGTGACCCTGTAATTTGATCTACCTGGTCCCGTAAAACTAGAAAAAGAACGTTACCCCGTATCGTCTGCATTCTGTTCGATGACGCGCAAAAATGTGAGGCTTTCAACGAACCTGTGAATGTCCTGGACGGTTCGACCGGCCTATTTTTTGTAAAGTTATGATATTTATGACGACCTTGACCTTTAGTCTCCGACTCTTGACCCTGTCTGACATTTGATACACTTGCCCTACCTATATGCACTTTTTTCCTTATTACTGCACATTTTTATTTTCCACTTTTACCATATTTCGTTACTAAATGCCATTTTTTACGACTTCATATATTGCCCCTGGATGTAGGCCTATCTAGGCCTAAAGCCTGATTAATCTGATCTAAATACCCACCCTACAACACCCACACGCCCCCTACC
>JAOTQE010094358.1:0-14443 GCA_025631205.1 Nesometra sesokonis
ACTGATAAATCAGGGTACGTAAACTGTAGGTTTCACTGTAAACTGATAAATCAGGGTACGTAAACTGTAGGTTTCACTGTAAACTGATAAATCAGGGTACGTGAACTGTAGGCTTCACTGTATACTGATAAATCAGGGTACGTAAACAGTAGGTTTTACTGTATACTGATAAATCAGGGTACGTAAACAGTAGGTTTTACTGTATACTGATAAATCAGGGTACGTAAACTGTAGGCTTCACTGTATACTGATTGAAAAATCTAGAAGCTTTCAAGAATATTTATTTATTGAATGACATTGAGGGGGATAACAAAAAAATAATGTCTGAGCTGTGACAAAATATTGAACGAGTCGAAGATGAGTTCAATATTTTGCCACAGCGAGTACAAATATTACAAGTTAAGCCTAGGCCCTAGGCTACAGCATAAAAACAATTCTCTCGCTTGGCGAAGTGACATCATCGGTTAATTTTGCACTACGCACAGGTGAGCACTACATAGTATCGAACCAGTCAAAACAGCAGAATTGAATAATATTTATCAATACATGACTTACACCCTGATCCATGTCTTGCATTTCTGTGTTCTGATCACTTGGCGGGGCCACTGGTTGTGGAGGCTGTTGTGGCTTCTCTTTTTCTTTCTCTTTCTGTTGTTGCGGCTTCTCAAGTGGTGGTGGTTTAGGTCGCTTCTTAGCTTCTTTTTCTTCCTTTTCCTCCTCCTCTTCCTCCTCCTCTTCTTCTTCTCCTTCACTCTCAACATCCATAACAACATCATCTTCCTCATGCAATGTCTCCTGAAAATTAAAAAATGACAAATATTTTCAAATAAATCATAACAAAAATAACAATATGGGTCTTTTCATGCTTAAAATACTTGTTGAAAAGTAGACCCATTGATTAGTATATGTGGCAGAGCCAATCCAAATGAGACATAAGTCGCAAATGCTAGTTTTCCACAATATGCAAAAATTTAAAAACGGTAATTTTTTCAAATTTTATTTTATTTAAAAGATATACAGTTCATTCATTCAACTTTCACACTACCTTAACATTTTTCAGATATATGATTAAAAAATGTTTTTAAAATGCAATTTAAAATGACCATGCTTAGTCAATGTTTATTGATGAACAATTTTCAAATGCAGTTTTAACTTTGATTGTTCATAACTTCGCAAGGAAACATCGTATGAAACTGATTTTTTTTGCATGTTAAAGATAATGTGTAGTTTTATAATCCATAAAAAACTAATTTTTTAATTTTTTGACTTATGTCTCATTTGGCTTGGCCCTGCCACATATTCTTTTGAACTCTTAGTAGACAGGCATGTGCTTCAAAATTCTTAAGCCTGTTTTGATGTTGACATTAAATGTCGGCTGAGGATCCACAAAAACAGGACACCCACCTGTGACGTGCGACTCCCTAAATCTACCCATCTTAAATTTAGTAATAAAATAGTTCTGTTTTCTCACTGGTATAATTTGATTTTTTAAGTTACAATGTAGTTAATGTTTTATGAAAGCATCAACAGGAAAAAGTTTTTATAGTCATTATAATACAATTATACAAAACTATATTATTATAATATGACTACAAATGTGTTTGTCGAATATGGTTTACCATTTAAAACAAGGGTTTTTAGGTTTCACAACCACATAATTGCTAGCACTAATAGGCCTACTCTTGTTTTGATACAGTGTAACACTGTTTTTTTTAAGTAGAAACAGAGTGTTAGGTGGAACTTACTGTTGTATGTTGACAATGTCTGCATCCTATTCTTTTGTAATTATTTACTGCTTGAAGGTTTGCATGGTCAGATGTCAATAAACATTTGCGATACACCACATATGTAGTTGTAAGCTACTCAATGTTTCGATCCATGTACTTCGATCATCATATGAACGCGTGCGAACACATAGCAACACAGACCTGTTGCCATATAAACATCATAAGGGTAAAGCTTACAACCCCGCACACAGTGTGCCGTTGACATGAGTAGCTGTTAAATATCAAACATGTTAAAAACCTTACGGTGCGCCGGTGCGCCGTTGGCGCACGTAAATTCACCGTACTCGTAAGCTGTTGGCGTGCAGCGGCGGGACGAGTGACTGTTGGCGCGAGCCGTTGGCTTACGTGTGCGGCCTTAAGAGTCTCACTCCTAAGGATGATCGAAGAACATCGATCGAAACGTATAGCTTACAACTACATACATGGTGTACTGCAAGCGTTATATACTTGTAATTATTAACAACTGTCATTTTTTTCTTTATTCATTTGTTTATATGAACTATCTTAGATAAGAGTGAACTGATTGATAGCAAGTTTTTTTACCCCAAACTGTTCGTATCTTTCCTCAGCAATCACCCTAGCACCAACTTCCGATGGCTTGACAGGCGGTGGAAAATTTCCTGGCTCATTTGGTTGGAAGTCAACGGTTTCTACAACCACAAAGTCATGCCAATCAATCTGGGCATATGCAACTAAAAGATAAATGAAAATCAATTTAGTACGAAAAAAAAATTCAAAACGGTCATTGTTATGAGAAAGAAATCCAATCTGGGTGTATGCAATTAAAACAATAACAACTTAATTAAGAAAGTATCAGCAAAACATTTTATTGAACTTTAAGATATCACTTGAAAGATATTTAATACTGTGATCTTTAATATTTGATGATACTGTATTATAATGTTTTATAACTGTTATATATTTGAGGCTAGGCATGGCAAAACCACCAAGTTGTCGCACAGGAAGTTATTGAGAAAAAAGTAAATAAACAACAGGAAATATAAACAAATACAAATGAAATTTGTGTATATTTTTTCCATAACTTAACATAAGTGTCAGATTTTGATAATTGACACCTCATTTTAAGGCTAAACTATGTTTTGTTTTTAGGCATTGGCCCATGGTTTTCTCTTGGAAAATATTCATCAAATTTTTAATAAATAAAATAATAAAAAAAGAAAACATTTTCAGCTTTAATTATATTATTCTTATTTTTTAAATATTTTCCTGTCCATTTTTAGCGAATTTTACAATCATTGTTATTTACATTTTAAGCCATTTTTATTAATATAATCATCTTGAAATTTTGAAGTAAATAACCAGCAAATAATTGTTTAATATTTTTAATTCTATGGTCTTTTAACATTTTATGTTTTTTATGGTTTTGCCAAATCACAAACCTCAAAAATTGGTGTAGTAACATACTAAAAACAGCATAGTTATTATTATTCAAGCAATTTACCTCTTTCTCTTTCTTTTTCTTCCTCTTCCTTTTTCCTCTGTCGTTCTTGGTAACGTGCCCACTCTACACGATGCTTTACTTGCTCCATCACACTTTTAGGGTTTTCACTCTCTTTGCGCAGCTTTGTGAGTACATCTTTTGGTGGAATTAAAACCTGAAAAAAAAAACAAATAGAAAACTGCATTTACAAATAATTAAATGATATTTTGGTAAAGGCCTAAAAAAACAAGAGCTGATATTCAAAATGAGCCTTATGATGTACTGTATTAAATTGATTGCGTTATGGGGCTAAAATATACAGTGTTATGAATTTGTCAGATACAGTTAATGTGCTAACCATTGTACAAACTCATGATGAATGCATGTATGTCCCAGCTAATCTTGCTAGTGGACTCACACAAATTTCTCTGATAATACTATAAATATTGAAAACAATACATAAAATCACTAACATGACAAACAAAAGATATATGCAAACAGAACAAAAACAAAAAACTTAGAAATTACATTATTAGGCAAAAAAAAACTCTTTGCTTCTTTCTGCCAATTCAATGAAAAAGACCACATTCAGAAGTATTTTAAGCTTTTAAACAATAATTCTGAATTTGCAAAAAAACAGATTTCATATTTCTATCTCCAACTCAATTATTTTTAAATTATTTTTAAGGGGATATGCTTCACAACATGAACGTGTATAGCTTATAGTAGAGTATGTTACTAAAACACTCACTATGCTTGAGTAATCAGTTACGCCAGAACATTTATAACTTCAAACAAAAATTAAAATTTTTCACCCACCACTGCCTTAAATTTATTGATGCCTAATGTATAAACAACATTGTTGATACTAAGTAAAGATATTGTGGCTACAGGTCAGGTAATGATAAAGTTGAGGTTAGAGTTGGCTATCTAGAGACGCTATCCATTGCGAAAATAGAATCCACTACCGGACCTCTCGCCACAGAGTACTACAGTAGTTATCACTACGTACCTTGGTGTATTGTTCCACTAGTTTTGTGAAATAGTTGAACATGCTGTGCTGCGGTCTTAAAAAATCAAACAAATAGTTTCTCTGTTCTTTATTCATCAGTGTTGTCAGGAATTGCCGTCCATTTCCAGCCACAAATTGAGCTGTCAGCTTCACAATGTCACTATAAATAGGAAGAAGACAGAAACTTGTGTTAGTTTTGGCAAAGGCCTATTGAAATCGGAGCTGTTAAGAAATATATACCCTCTCATCACAAGCAAGATGGACTATGAGATCAAAGTTCCCTGTTGATTTAAATCTTCATCAGTCTCTACTATAGTTGATTTTATTAACAGATCATTAACCTCTCATTATTACCTTCAGTTGAGTCATTTCATATAGTATGATGTTTTTTTACTATTAGCCATATCCTTGTACAGTACAATGCAATTCAACTTAGTCTATGATTGATGTTCTACATATTTGTTATTGTACCAAATATTAAATCCTGTCATGATGGCATGTATCCCATTGCTTGGAGTATGCATTATACTTTCATACCAAATACTATTATACAAAATTACAAAATATTTGATGGGAGAATCTTATGTGAAAATATAAAAAAACAAATATACAGTAAATTTGTCAATATTAATTAATTTAAATTTCCGCTCACAGTAGAAGCTTTGAACTAAAGTCAAACTTACCTATGTTCAATTTGCCTAACTCCGGCCTCAATTTTGGGCTTTGTAGGGACAAGGCCATTTATGGCTTGATTTAGGGTACAACAAGGAACCTGAGGCCATTTTGTACAAATCGTATACTTATTACTGAAAGTAAGGGGCACCAAGGCCAAAGTGGCCTTGATGATGGTCAAATTTTTAAGGCACTGTGCCTTAAAAATTGTACCACTGAGGCCAAATGAGAGGGCACTGGAGGCAATTGGCCTTGGTGCCTTGGTTAAATTTGAGCCCTGTTAACTCAAAGTCATATTTATCTTTCATGCAAGATTGATGTGTTTTCCATTACGGTCATTTAACCTGTCATTTTTTTTTCTACTTACTGTAGATAAGTTTGACTGTATGTTATGAATTTTAAATGCCTTAAGGTATCCTTAAAATCAAGGAGCACCATGGGTACCAGTTGAAAGAACAAAGTGATCAATAGCTGTGTCATTTTATGTAATCAATATTGAATATTACCTCCGCAAACAAAGTTTACTAGGAGGTTATATTTTCAGCCCTGTTTATTCCTCCAGCAAGACAATTGTCAACTTCCAGGAGGAGATTCCTTGGCAGCTATACGTGCCACTAAATAATTTAACACAAAAACAAGCAAACAAAAGCACATAAGATGACACAAGATATTGCAAAAAATACTGCACTTGCAGCTCAAATGCTGATATGGTAGGTGGACCAGAAGTGAATTCCCATTCAGCAGGAGATTCCTTGGGGACTATGGGTTCCACAAATAAGGAAACTAAAGCACATAAGATGACACGAGATAATGAATACTGTACTTACAGCTCAAATGCTGATATGGAAGGTGGACCAGCAGTGAATTCCCATTCAGGAGGAGATTCCTTGGGAACTATGGGTTCCACAAAATAAGGGAGCTAAAGCACATAAGATGACACAAGATAATGAATACTGTACTTACAGCTCAAATGCTGATATGGAAGGTGGATCAGCAGTGAACTCCCATTCAGCAGGAGATTCCTTGGGGACTACAGGTTCCACTACCTGCTGTACTGTCCTGGACAAGATTGGAGCAATCTGTAAATAATTTAATAAATGACATCAAAATATAATTTGAGCAACGCTTGTCTGTTTGTTTCTCTACTCCTCCAAGGTCCTTGGTCCAATCTCCTTGGTGGGTGGATGCAGGTTCACTGCAGAATTACCCTTCATGGGTTCATTTTTTAAAAGGTCACTGGGGTTAAAGGTCAAATAACTGTATTTTTGCTACTCTTTGTTGCCATCTTGGAGAAAACTTGGTGAAAGCATGTAGGTTGAGAGCAGAATAGCAGACGATGGGTCACGGGGCCAAAGGTTACGGGACAGGTCAGGGCTCGATTTTTTACTAGCCCAGCGTACCATGGCTAGTGAAAACTGCACCGGGCTAGTGAATTTTCATCTTTACTAGCCCAGTTGGCTAGTGAATACAAGTGTCAAGCAGTCACTTTTACACATTTAGATTAAGTTGCCACAGACATGGGATATTTGAGTTACTTGTGGGCTAGTGAAATGTAAAGTCAACTTGCCCAGTCGACTAGTCGAAACAAAAACAAAAATCAAGGCCTGCAGGTAATTTGAATAGTTAAAAATAATTTGAAAATAAAGACTAGAAGAAAATAATTATTGAAAATAATGTTTATAAAAAAGTATCTAAACAAGTTCAATGTAGACTTGGTCACTGAATGTAAGTATGAAAGTATAATGTTATTTATACTTAAGCAATCGTGACATGATTCAATATTTTCACATAAATTATGTCATCATCAGGAGAATGTCAGTATCATCAACATGTAATTTCTACTGCTGCTTTCATCTCAAATGACAACTTATAATGACAATGTTACAGCCAACAAAAACTACACACCGCTGACAATTTTACTGTGCCTTCCTTTTTACCTAATTTGAAGGGCTGAATATAAGAACCTTAATCAAGGACAATAATGCAATATTGTTAGTGTAATAAAGTACCTAGACTTTTCCAAAGTCGCTTGTATCTGGTCGATTTTTGTAACCTATGCAGAGCCATCAACCATCACAATCAGTCAATCTGTATTAGGGGCTTCGCTTGTAACATCCTTCTCCAGGACACCAGGATGATGATGTGATCTTGCCACTCTGTATTTGGCAAGTGGGCAGATCAAAATGAATGTTTACTCATAGAATTGAACAAATGAATATTGGTGATATGTGTAGGAACGTAATTTTATGTAGGACCATTGAGTCCACAATAAAAAAAATGCAATTTATTGTTATTGCGTACTACAGTAGAGTATGACAATTTTAACATTAAAATTTAAAAACACTTGGTATAACACATACCTTTGTAATAATGCCTGTCTGTTCAGCTGGCTTCCCTTCTTGGAATTCCTTAACTTTGTGTTGATAGTAAGCATGGTAAGGGTCTCCAGTGTTGAGAAAGTTAAATTTTGCATTTGAAATTTCATTCTGACGAATACGTGATTCAAACTCTGGACCTGTAATGATGATTATAACATTCAACATTTAGATTAGTTTCAATATTAAAATTGAAATAAAATTTACTTTATAATGTTCACAATGACAATGTACATTTTCTATTTTAATCATCAGGCCTAAGCAAAAATCTTGTGTTTTAAAAGGGCAGGTTCACCCAAAAAAATTATCTTCCTTATATGTTTTAGTTTATCATAAAAAGTATATTCAGCCCTGTTTTTGATTTTTACGATTCATTTTACCTATCATAATTATTGGTGAAAGAGACGAAAATTGCTAAGTGGGGGGTAGTTCAAATTACAAGATAGAATCCCTATTCTTTTACATACAAATTGTCAGAAAGAGAGGTATTTTATATAAATTGTGAAAAATCAACGGCCATTCTAAAAATACATAGAAAAGTACTTTTCTTGTGTGTGTTTTAACCAAAATTGTTCATTTCTGATGTTTTTATATAGTGCAAAGTAGCCATTTTTATTTGATAATACAAAATTACCCACTTTGCTATTTTGTGTGTTAGGGATGAAATCTACCATTAATTTTTATATTTTTTAATTCATGAGACTCAAGGAGAAAAAAATCCTAAAAATTCCAAAAGAGGGCTGAATATACTTTTTATGATTAACTAAAACAAATAATGAAAAGTAATTTTTTGGGTGAACCTGCCCTTTAAAGTCCAACCAACCATAAATCTTTAAAATCAAGGTTGTCCAATTTACTTTCATACTTTTTACAGCATTTCGTGTCACAATCAACAGCAAGTTTTCTCGCCATTTACAGGATCAGATCT
Source organism: Nesometra sesokonis (assembly GCA_025631205.1). Classification (NCBI taxonomy): domain Eukaryota; kingdom Metazoa; phylum Echinodermata; class Crinoidea; order Comatulida; family Antedonidae; genus Nesometra; species Nesometra sesokonis. The sequence goes on from JAOTQE010094358.1 coordinate 8,216, forward strand.
ACGGCATGCTTTCTAAACCAAGTCTCAAGGCTTTGGGAGTGCCATTGTTAAGTCTTGGGAAAGAACCTGGTGAGCAGCCAGACCCGAACCCAGAACCTTGGAATGCCAACCAGCAAGCTACTGCGACATTCCTTAGCTACTGTACAGCAACACTCCATTCTTTTATACTCTCATACTGTATTTTTGGCTAAATGTAAGACATTAATCGTAAACAATATACCAAGTTGTCATCAAAAATTGTAAGAAAGTTATCACAAATTGAAAGTAAAAGCTTCTAAAGATGTCAACAGAATTCAGGAATGGGTAAAGTAGCTACTAAAAAAATAATTTGAGCACCAGACTTATTTTTTTTTAAATACTCTGCTTGTTGAACACAACAAATAGCTTTATTACAAAACAACTACTTCATTTTGTACAATGTTATTGAAATCATTAAACAGTTTAAAAAAAAAATGAAATAAGTAATGTAATCTTACCATTTCTTGCAACGAAACTTGCAGTCTTGTCAACAATATCTAAGAAATTTAAGTTTAAGAAAGACAACTCGGACGGAAGATAATTAATACAAATTATTTACATTGCAACAATTTGTCTAACTGACATAAATAGAAAGCTATACTGTAAGTTTAGCATATTAAAATAAAAACAAATACTTGCTGTTTGTACATGTATTTTTTTTCGAAAATGTGATGTTTGCTTTCTAATTGCAAAATTAAAATACAGATGTGAGTAAATTAACGAAATTAATCCACATTATTTGCTGTGTTACCTGAATGGGACAAAAAAAAAAACTGATGTTAGCAGCTCATTGACATACTGTACTGTAGGTCTACATAAAAATAAATTTTCATCAACTTTATTTTTAAAGATTAATTTTACATTTGTCTAGATCTGAACAAAAGTTGTGTTGAGAAGGAAAAGATTATACATTAAAGGGTACAGTATCAGTATCAATTCACTTCGGATGTGCATTTAAATCAGTCACTCCCTAATTCTGATTCACAACAGTGAATCGTATGCAATACTTACAGTGTGTGTGTGTATGTGTGTGTCTGTGTGCGCATGTTTTGGGTGCTAACAAGGAACATTTGGTTGAACACACACTACAAATAGGGAATACAGTACACCGCGAAACAGGGATATCATTCCCAATGACACAAAATGATGAGATTTTTAGATCTAGAAATTCTTATACTGTAGTTGCCAATAAAGTTATAGTAACCCACCAAAATGTTCACATTTTTTGTCTTTTGTGGACGTACTGTAAGCCACCTTTATTCACTTTCATTCATATTATTAAAAATCTTTTTTCTCACTTATCGTGATATCTTTCCTTATTTACAAAAACATGTTTATACAGCACAGTATGTGTATTGCACATACTGTACTGCGACATCCATTATAAAATGAGGCAAGGCATGATAAGTTGCACAGGAAATTACTGAAAAATAAGCAAATAAACAACATGAAATATAAACAAATAAAAAGAAAATTTGTTTATATTTTGTCCAATAACTTCAGTTACAGTATACTGTAGATGTCAAATTTTGATAATTGACCCCAAAATTTTTAATGACATTAAGAATAATTTTTGGATTTTTCTACAACTTGATGGTTTTGCCGTGTCACGCCTCAAATATTCAACATTTTTTACAATTAACAAATACACAACAATACAAATACATCGTTTATCATGTAGAACATATTACTAAGCCTATCTATTAATGTTGACATTCTCTTTATCAATCTATAAACTCAAATCGGTGTACTATACAATTAATCATAATTTTAAAAAGTCCTTTCTGGCGCTAGCCTTCGGACTACGAAACAAAATTGTTCAAATGTTTATGAGTCAATTTATTCCTCCAACAGGGAAATCAAACTGTGACTATAATATGGTTACTTGGTTTTAGAATAGATGAATTTGGTATCCAAGTTAGAAATCACTGTAGCTATTTTTTTATTATCAACCTATGGCTACCTAATTCATTAAAACTACGGAGTGACTGTACGCACAGCGAACGTGAATAAGCTCTTATTCGCACGGTGACATGAGAATAAACTCTTATTCACACGGTAGAAATTAGCAATTAGCAATCACTTAATAAACACATGATTTGTGTCTGTATAAAGAACCAATCAGAAGGTACCATTTATGACGCCGAGATTTCAACCAAAAAGGCACAAAGCTAGCGTCATTTAGTGCAACAGCATGACGCTGTGAAGATGGAAGACTTGCGTGTACACACTGTAGGGCAATCATTTGGTGATTACCAAAATTTTCTTGACTACAGTGGTCATGTATAGCAGGATCCCTTCCGAGATTAGGTAGTAGGCCTAGTAGCGAGTAAGAAATGAATGACAGCTGGGAGATGGTGGCCTGGGATAACTTCCTAGCAAATGTTGCTAGCAAGGCTATTCTGATTAAGTACAGTAGACTATCCTAACCCTAGCTAGAGACTGGCGGCCTAAAAATAACAAAAAAATTAAAACTAATATACTGTGAAAACAAAAACTTATAACAAAAAAAAACACAACATATCACTGTGCGAATATTCTGTATTATCTCAACGTGTAAATAAGAGCTTATTAGCATGTCACCATGCGAATATAGAGCCAATTCACACAGTGAACATGTGAATTAGAATAAAAACTTAACATATCACCATGCGAATAAGAGCATATTCGCACGTTAACCATGCGAATAAGCTCTAAATCGCACGTCACTGTGCGAATAAGCTTTTATTTGCACGTTTACTGTGCGTATACAGTACAGTAGCCTTAAACTAGGCTCTCCTACTAGGAGGTCTACATTTACATGATTTGTTACAATCCTTCCTAAGAGTGGACAATTCCGAAACGGTTGTATGAACAGCGCTTACTGGCATTGATGGCAAAACAAATTAGCTATTTATAAAATTCAAAACTCAAAATTAGTCGAAATTCAATTGAAAGAGATTTATAGTAAGTCTGACGAGTCAATTTATACTCAATGCATCACCATAAATTTCACGTTGACGCAGCATTTAGTACCCGACTGTGCGGTATTCGAACCACCCGGTATTCGACCGTGCCGTGCGTATATGGTAGACCGTGCCGATATCTTTAATACACGCAATTCAGAAACTAATTTGGTAGGCCTCTGATAATGTAGTTCGATTTTAAACTAGGCCTAGAGCTTAATGACTGATTTGATACTAATAAAGCTACGCTTAATATGTCTGTAGTCTAACCGATCCCAGCTAGGACTAGCTGAGCCTAGGCCTATGCGTAGACCCTTAGGCCTAGGCCATATGACGGGAATTTACTAAGGATACTTCGCACCTCTGGTGGCGGGTAGATTATGCCGACCATCGGCTTGCTCGATTGGACCTCACTTCCTTCTTCTTCATTTTGATTAGTCTCCTGAACTGACGAAACAACTTCAACCGGCATGATTATATTAACTAATTAATTGTTACTTTGTTTACATTACAATGAACAAAGTATCATATAAAACGTACCTTATATTTAATATTTAATTTAGCTCTAAAATACACTTCTCAATAAGCTGCTCATCACGATTTTCCAGCGATCATCTAACAAAACTGTTTGTTGTAAATTTGTTTTCATTTAAAAAACTGAGTAAAACTAATGGTGGCGACATTCACAAATCATGTGATTTTCTTTTCTCCATACTTCGCTAAATTTTATGTTTTGGGCTGATTACATTGTGTGAAAATACGTTTTCAATCAAGTTATATACTCAATATACTTTGCATCAATAATTCGTAAGGTTTACCTAATACAACTGTATTTCGTTTTAACATTTTATTACTTTTATACTCCTGATGTTTGCTAGGCTAGGATAGGCACAACAACGACAGGCTAGCCTAGGCTATATTATGCGGGGAGGCTCCTCCTCTAGGCCCTACCCTAGGCCTATAGGCCTAGGCTAGGCCTACCTCACCTAGACTAGGCCTAACTGAGCGGACCCTAGGCCTAGCCCTAACTTAGCTAGGAAGGCGGTAGACCGTTCTCGGCAATGGGCCTGCTTCATCAGCAGCTTCATCAGCAGGATAGACTACTTGCCAACTCTAGAGTCTATGTGTGAGTCTCGCGCATGGCTAAAATAAAAAGGATGTAGGCCCGGTCCTACTAAACACCGCCCGAGACCGCCCGGTGATATTTTAATCTCGCCCGAGTCTCGAATTTAATAAATTTTAACAAAATAATAACGCCCGAGGGTAGTTGGTAGTGTATTACACCAAAATACATCAGTTAGTTAAACAAAAATGTATTTTTTTACGAGTAAAACTTACTTGACTACCACCGCAACGGCATCATGTAAACAACAGTGGATCGCGGTATCTGCACTGGACTGCAGAAGGCGTTTTAGTTAAAATTATCATCACGTAACGCGTTTTCTAAAAACTTTGTTCTAAAGAATTGATTTGAATATTATAGACATAATAATGTTAATAATAAAACCTAGGTCTGAACATGATATCTCCATGGTCTGAATGTCTAATATAAATAGGGGAATTTGTCACCATTCTATGAAACACTCGGGTGGACTTTCACCTCCATTCCTAAAACGCGTTTACACTTTTATGATAGCTAACGCTTTCAGCTGTGCAGCGAGTACAGCCTACAGCGTGACGACGTGAGTAATGTAGGCTAGTTTTACGCGTAAAAAGTGTATCTTTGTTTGACAAAAGTATGTATTTTAGTGTAACAAATTACCAACTACTTCGGGCGTTATTATTTTGTTAAAATTTATTAAATTGGAGTCTCGGGCGTGATTGATATATCACCGGCCGGTATCGGGCGGTCTCGGGCGGTGTTTAGTAGGACCCTGTAGGCCTATTTAATTTTTGATGTCTTGCGCATAGAATATTTCATGTATTAGTTATAGTAGACAGTCATACAAACAATTTTTCTCATGCATGAGCCAAATATAGACAGCAAAATACGGTAAAAACAGCAGATGGCTTATTTTTTTATCGGAATCCGGGGAAATGTGGGCCATCACAGGTGATAAAGATTGTCTTGCGCATTGACTGCAAAAAAAAAATTGGTAGGTTAGCAGGATAGGAACAACTACAGGTTGTCTAGACGATGAGTTTAAAAAGTGAGCCAATGAACTAGACCCCAGGGGGTGGGGCCTACTAACTATACCATGTGAGCTAGAATGGATCGAGGTATGGTTGTTAACGATATGGGGGAGGCACCGTATCCTATCTCATAGCCCAAACCTAACCTTTTTAATATACTCGCCATTCCAACGGGCCTACGACCTAGAGTGTGAAAGGATTGAGTTATAGCTGCCAAGCAGACAACGATTTGGATGGTGCTGTTTTCTTTCTCATAGCCCAAACCTAACTGTTATACTCATCAAGCCAACGAAGGTCAATGACCTTGTGTATGGAATGCCAGTAGTGCACAATAAATCAATAAAACTGATTCACAAACCAAAAGACTTATGGGACAGGCTAGGTGATATATTTCTTTAAATTTTCTACATAATTTTTAATCTTTAACTATTTTTAGAATATGAGTGAATATTGGTTGATCTCAGCTCCTGGTGAACCAAATGCACAACAGACGTTTGAACGTCTCTGCCAGGCAACAGCAAATATATCACAGAATAACAAGTTCAACATTCCAGACCTGAAGGTTGGAACACTTGATGTACTTGTGGGTCTCTCAGATGATCTTGGAAAGTTAGATACATTTGTGGAAAGGTAAAAAACAATGGAGACATTTTAATCTAGGCTACATCTTTTTACTGCCCCTGCCTCCTTCCCAAAAATAATCTGGTACCAGGGGTGAATTTCTACCCCCATTTGATACCCTGGGGCGGATTCAGGATTTTGTGAAGGGAGGGTGGGCGATTAAGATATAAAATTCTGGGCCGCCCTACGCCAGGCGTAGGACAAAGTTGGGTGAACTGACATAGGCCATGCATCCTTGCGGTAAACCTATCGGCGCTATAGGTATTATCCACAGGGCCGGCGTAATGTTTTTGAAAGTGAGGGGGCCCAGGGGTGGTTTCAGAAATTTTCAAATGGGGTGGAGGGCACAGTCCAGATCCATTTTAGTGGGAAGAGCACAGAAAGACTGACTGCACCAGGGGTGGCTTTGGGAGGGGGAGGTCCCCCTCCCATAGAAATTTTTGAAAATAATAAACCTCTAGATGCTCATACAGAGCATCTTGAACTATACAGAACCTATAAAGGTTCCCAT
>JAOTQE010094369.1:0-14442 GCA_025631205.1 Nesometra sesokonis
ATTCACTGAGGGGCGCAGCCCCGAAGTGAATAGTACTAATTGGAGGCACCGAGGCCCATGGTTTTAACTAGCAACTCAAAATTAGGCAACGTATTGTTTATATTCTACATCAAACAAGACAAAGAGCTTAGGCTAGGCCTACCTTTAGGCCTAGGTATGCCTACCGTTCACGCGGATCTGGGTGGGAGGTGCGATCGAGGCCTACTACTAGGCCCGGGGCCTTCATACATTCTCAAACTTCACTCCACAATCTCTACAATTTATTTCTCGGAAAACGGACATACCATATTTTATTGTTTTTGGGTTTCCACTGTCTACTGCGGATAAATTTGTCTAGGCCCAGTTAACTGATCGGAGTGCCTAGGCTAGGCTAGGGGCCTAGCCTTGGCTCGCTTGTTACAGTGTAAGCATCACGATTGTCGGTGACGTCACTTTGCTAAATAGTATTTTACTATATCGCAAAGTGACGTCATAAAAGTGACGTCACTTGATAATAGTAACATATTTCGCAAAGTGATGTCAGAAAGCTGGAATAGTAGGAATAATTTTAATCATGTGGCGCTCTTTCAACCAATCAGTGCATTTTAAATGTTAGATGTAGAATATACTACTTAAATGAGTATATAAACATGATGATGAGAGTTTAACCTGTAATGGACTAATATTCTATTTGTGATTCATCACATTTTACATCAAAATAACTTGAAAGAAGCTATATCTATGAATTAAATGCTGGAATGCTTTTTAATTACAGGAGAAGTAGCTTGGAAGATGTACGATTCATTTGGTTACCCCATCGATCTAACTAATATCATCGCTGAAGAAAACAATTTAAGTATTAACATGGAAGAGTATGAAGAACACAGGAGAAAATCAAAAGAGGTAAGTAATCCTTAGTGGCTACGAAAAGAATCATTATGACTAGTCTTAATTAATGGTGATTGATGTTTTACTAATGGATTAGTTTACCAATACTTGGATAAAACATTACATGGCTTAAACTTAGCGCATTACCACTTTAAAATAAGGCCTAAAAGTGTTTTGAGTAAGAGCAAATATCCTAAAATTTAAAAAATCAGACTTGTTTTTTGATTATTTGGCTAAATATCATCCAGAAAATTGTAAGAAATACATAAATTTATCCAAAAATTTACTGTAGGAAATAAAAATGGTTGTGTTATTGAAATTACTGTAACATGTGCCTACTGAAGATAAAGATTTCCTGACCGAAGTTTTAAAAAATTATTAGGAAACCTAGCAATTTTTTTAGGCCTTATGTTAATGTCATACAGAGTATTCTAGAGAAACCATCATCATTCTTGACAATATTTTTTCATTTTATTCCCAGATTACAAGTATGGGTGGCATAAAAAATCAACAGAAAATGAGAAATGTTGCCCTATATGGTCAAGATGTTGAATTCTTGAGGAAACAAAAGACACCTATCACTGATATATCACCAGTATATGCTACCAACTACAACCAACAAAGACAACAATATTGTAAGTACTTAATAAGTAAACAAGTGTTATACCATACTACTACTACTATGGCAGCTGGTCGTTGTCAACGTCAACCAGGGCATCCTCATTTCTTTGGAAGGCTTTCATATGTGAAAAGAGGCCAATTCAGGCACGACATGTACAACCACATCTGCTGCACACAATGGTGGAGCAGCATGACGATGAAAGGGAACCTCTACAGGTGACTTGACACAAGCCACTGTGGATGATCTCCTTTCATTGGGAGCAGTTAATTGCCTTATCCTCCCAGGTAGAGATGGAGATACTAAAAGCTTTCAGTGTTCTTTTAAGAAAGTCTTTGTTTTTGGTCTTCCACATCATCCCACACCCCTTTGGAGCAAGGACTAGAAAACAACTTTGGTCAACCGTTGTTCTTCCATTCTAGTAACATAACCCATCCATCGGATTAGCCATTTCTCAATCATAGTTGAGACACTTGGCATACCAGCCAACTCTGGTATCTTGTCTTGCTGGTGAAAGCCAAATATTTAACGGAGGAGGCGAACATGTACGGGATTCAGCTTTTTGATATAGAGTACAGGTCTCCAGTAATACCATACTATTCGTGTGAATAAGCACATGTCCCTAAACAGATTTTAGTACTATTTAACCCTTTCACTGCCTGCCCCCGGTACTACCGGGGATAATAAAATGTTGTTAAACAGCCTACCCCCTGTACTACAGGGGTATGATAAATTGTTATTTTAACGTACTTGGCTATTGCTAAACCCACCCTCTTTAGTTTATATACCATCCGTGACAAATTTTCAATTTTTAAAAAATTGCATTCCCCAGAATATGTGTCCTCTATGGTTTTTATGAAAAATTCATGTTTTTTCATGATTTTACCGAAACATTTATTTGTGTCTACTTTGCTGTAAAATGACGAAAATCGTTCAATCTTTTGTTATTTGTATTCATAGTATGTGTCTGCATTATGATCCAGTGTAAAAAATGTATCCTATAAAGATTTCTTAAAGAAAAAGATTTGATGAAAAATTGAATAAAAATTTATTCTATGATGGCATGTAACGTCATCATTATGCAAATTTCCAATTTTTTTTCCCCTCCCACAATAGGCCAACATATTGCCCACCCTAAAACACAAAAATAATTTTGAAATAATATCGTTTAGTATTTTTTTGACATTTATTTAAAAATCACCTATTTTCCATACAAACATGTCCAGCATGTGTTGCTTAAAAAAAATAATCAACATATTTGGCGTAGTTAAGGAAAGTGAGATCAATGTTTGAGATATGCATAATTGATTAATAATTATTGCATTGTACATAAATTTTAGGTCTGTGCAGCACTAGACCTTAGAACCTCACTATTGTTGTTGTTGTTGTTGCTGTTGCTGTTGTTGTTGGTGGTGGTGGTGGTGGTGGTGTTGGTGACAGTGGTGTGGTGGTTGTGGTGGAACAGACCCAGTAAGTGGTTGTGCTTGTTGGTATTGTTGGCCATTGTTATGTAAAAGAATAATGGTCAAAATTGCACTTCTTCAATTTGGAGGTCTTTAATATAACTTTTAATATTACAATTTTGCACTGGAATATTCAACAGCTAATAATTACTCCATACAATAAAGTGTACAAAAATTAATATTTCAGTTTGGAAAATTTGCAATATAAATTCTTGTTACTAAAGCTAAATCTATTTTTTTTTTCATTTATTAGCTTCTCCTGATTTAAAATCACAAATATTGGCAATAAAAACTGCTAATGGATTCGTCTCTAAAGTTGACCAGGGTGTTGAATGTGGTGTTATCACAACTAGTAGTAACTTTTATGCCGAGGCTGGCGGGCAGGTTGCTGACGTTGGTTGTATTTTAACTGAGCAATCATGTAGTCTAAATGTTGTAGATGTACAATCTTATGCTGGATATGTCTTACACAGTGGAATATCTCAGGGGGTGCTAAGTGTAGGTGATGAAGTATGCTTGCATGTTGACTGGGTAAGTTCATTCAGATTTAGATTTATCTTGTCCTTGCAGAAACTCATTTTAGGCAACAATTGTATACAATAAAATATAGAAAAAGAAATATAGAAATACGTAGAAGTGAACAACATTGATTATGATGTGGATTAAAGAGTACAGTACAACATATTAAGTTTAACAGTCATCACTAAATCACCAAATGGATAATAATAATAATATTAATAATAATAATAACAACAGAGGCAGCGATGGCGGCAGCGACGACGATGATGAAATGTGACTTATGTGATTTATATAGTGCTTATTGCAAAGTAAGAAAGTGTAATGCATACTCCAAGCAATGAGATACATGTCATCGTGACAGGATTCAATATTTCGACATAAATTATGTCATCAGAAATGATCATTCCTGATGATGACATAATTTATGTTGAAATATTGAATCCTGTCACGATGGTGTGTATCTCATTGTTTGGAGTATGCATTATACTTTCTTGTTTGAAATTGATTAGTGGACCTTATTGCCAAGGTCTCTAAGCATTTCACAATTATTATCCAAAGTGATTTGAGCAAACACCTATGGAACACAATCCATTCCATAATGTTTGCAGTTGGAATCAGCGCATATGGCCTTTGTACCTCCCAAGTACCCACTTATACTCCTGAGTGTAGAGAGGCAATGTGGATAAATTGTCTCATTTATGTTTGAAATTTATGCAAATCCAGTTTCCTTGGGTATGATTAAAATTTGCCCTAAGCTTGTCTAATTCCTAGAAATTTTGTAAGTACCCATGTATCATTTTGTGTTTATTAAATCACTTTTTGATGCAATGTAACACATTAATTTAATTCATTTTCATTTAATATTTATCTTCTCATTTTAGGACTATAGGACAAAAGTTATGCGGAATCACACAGCAACTCATTTATTGAACTTTGCCCTCCGAGAGGTCATAACAGGTACCAGTCAGAAGGGTTCATTGGTGGCTCCTGATAAGCTACGCTTTGACTTCAGTGCTATGGTAAACTATATTCTAACCCCAGAGCATGCAATCATATCTATTATTCCAGACAACCAAAACAATATCATACAGTCGACATTTTCATTTACAAACTTCTCATTTACGAACCATCTATTTTACGTACATTATTTAGCCAATTGTGTCAGTAAAATAAGGCTAATTATGTAATCATGCAATTATTTATTGATGATAATCTTTTTTTTTGCATTTTCATTTATCTAGTTCATTCAAACAGAACATTACAACTTCAAAGATAACAAAATAAACACAAATAAATGTTTTGAAGGGCACATTTTATCAATTTTTATGAACCTCTCATTTACAAACACCTTCAAGACCGAAGAGTTTGTAAATCATCAGGTCAACTATATACCCAAAAAAATATATTATTTTTATACATTTTAAAGATGTAATACATTCTACCATTTTTTAAAGAAATACCATCAGCTTCTACTTTAGCATATTTTTATGAATCTGCAAGTTTTCTCACCAGTTACAGGTTGAGAACTACGTCATGCTTTCTAAACCAAATCTCATTATGAGAGCTTAGTGAGTGGTGCTGTTAGGTCGTGGGAAAGAACCTAGTGTGCAGCAAGGTTTGAACCCAAGACCTTGGGAATGGAAGGCAAATATGTTAACCACCAAGCTACAATGCAGTTCAAATTTCCAGAAACCCATCAAAAAATCTTACTACCATTGTTTTTTAAATAATACCTGACAGGTAGTTATTAAATCAATACAAACCAGCTAAGTGCAGCTACCAGCTGCTCCCCAAAGAGTAGCGGTGGTTTATGTGTAGTGATGAGTAGAAGTAAAGCCCCTTTCACAATTGTCACATGACCAAAAGGTTGAAATCAATCGCATGAAGAAAACATTTTTAATGAGCTGGAAGCGGATCGTGGAAATCATCACAAAAATGTTGACAGCATATTTGTGTATAACCAGAATGAAGCATTGAGGTATATATAGCTGAACCTTACCTTGTCTCAAAATCTTGTGATGGGCACATGGATGTGCAAGACCTTTACGTCCCATATTTCAATAGTGTACAGCTATTGCAAAAAACAAATTGGAATGTACAAAGCATCTTACAACAAAAAGTATTCTTGCACCACTGGTGCGCCTAAAGACAACAGTATATGACAATTGTACTAACGCCCGCATGATTCAGGGGTCATAAAATTAGTTGCAACGATCATGCCTGGATTACATGCATGTACCAAATCCAGCTGTGACTCTTCCAACTCTAAAAATCGCATGGAAATTTTACAATTAGCCGTACAGAAGCTGTGATACGTGTGATACGCAGAAGACCAAAATTGACAATCGCAAGTGCAGTAAACTGGTCGGGATCCAATTGTGAAGGGCCTTAAAACAATTTGCTACTAAAAGCGAATAGCAGCTAAGCTTGTGTCTTGTGTTCGGGCCTGTCAGTGGCTCTCAGTGTTAATTTTCACTTGCTAGTATTTAGTTGCATGGAGTGCTGGTTGCAAAGAGTTGAGTGCAGTTGCTTTCAGTTCCATAAACCTAATTTTACATTTACATTTAAAACAATTAATAATTGCCTATATATGACATTCGTTTTTATTTGCATCGCCAGGAACCCTTAAGCCAATACGAATTACAAAGGGTATCAGACATTGTCAATAATCTGATACAAGAATCACTACCACTTGATACATGTTCTATGCCATTGGAAAAAGCATACGCCATTCCAGGCCTGCAAGCTGCATTTGGTGAAGCCTATGGCAAAGAGGTCAGAGTGGTTGCGTTTGGTCAAAAGGTCACTGAGTTCAGTGATGATGCAGATCAAAGTTCAGTTGAACTTTGCGGTGGCACGTAAGTATTCTCTTCATATTAACAGTTATTTAAGCAGAATAAATGGTTATACACATATGCTTCTTGATGGTTTTGTGTCAGCAGTGTCAACGGAGTAATACTGGAGCTTGGTGGTTAATATGCTTGCCTTCCACTCCTTATAGGTTCCGGGTTCAAAGTTAGCTGCACACAAAGTTCTTTTCCATGACCTAACAGCACCACTCCCATGAGCCTCATAATGAGATTTAGATTTAGGTTCAGAAAGCATAACATAGTTGTCATTCCGTAAGTGGCAAGAAAACTGCCTGTTTGATGTGGCATGAAAATAAAAGGAAAAACACGATTCACCTCCTAATTTAGTCAGAATATTAATTCCAGATTCAAGGTGGCTTACCTACCTGATCTCAGCCTAATAAATAAAAAAATTAATTTTATTATTTCATGCACATTTAAACTATGGGAGTGCCATTTCCATAACCTTAAATTTTTGCCATGGTTGGGCTAAGTTTGGACTCTTCGGGACCCTCTATTTTTAATTCTTAGATCCACTGCCCTTCTCAAAGCGCAGCATATCAGAAACCACTAACGAACCCTTCTGACTGGTACCTGCTATGACCTCTTTAAGGGCATAGATGTCAGACAACTTTTAAATGATCTACAAAACAAAGATAAATGTAAAATTGTAATAGATTATGTGTTCATATGGTTTTTATCGGTACATTTAAAAAAAATGAAATTATGAAACAATTGAGATACATTATATTTTAAATGCACTGGGGTTTTTGCAAAAAGTTGTTGGTTTAGCCATTTATTTTATCATTGTACTATATTTCTTTATTTACAGACACGTTGAGAACACAATTCAACTACAAAAGTTTATTATAACATCTCAAAAAGCTTCCAGTAGTGGAGTAAGAAGACTTGAAGCAGTGACTGGTGAAGTTGCATCACAAGCTGAAACCAATGGAATTAGATTGGAGGAATTATTAGAACATATACAGAATAAGGTATAACAATATAACTTTGGCGATCCAAACCGTGTTTTTGACATCAAGATTAACGTCGAAAGTGACCCCTTTTCCTGTCTATCGTTGTAAAAATCTTCAATTTTCAAAAGTTTGAAAATGTCATTTTAATCGCCATTTTTGGGATTAACAATCAATAGGAAAACAGGTTTTAGCTCCATTGAGGAGCTCTAATTCACACACCTGATTAAGTAAGTGGTAGATCTGTTTAAAAAAAATTGTCTTATAAGATTGAGGTTGCTCGACATCAGTTCTATCAGCTTATGAGAACCTGTTTCCTCCATAGATATCAAGCATTCAGAATTCACTTCAAGAACTTCAGAGTCTGCTGCTAAAACTTGATTCCTTGGCAAAAACATTGGATAGAACAACAACATGCCTCTTACTGAAGATGAAACTCCGACAAGAAATATCAAAATGTAAAGATAGAGTTAATAAAGCTATAAAAATGTCTTTCAAAGTTCAGGTTAATGAGGTTGGTACAAATAAACTAATTAAAAATTAAATCAACTAATTTTGATTAACATTATTGTATGCAAGATTAATATTGCTAGATGAACTGCTTTAATAAATAGGGCTTGCAAAATCGCCAGCTCATTGGTCCATGCATCATTTTTTTTGGGGAGTGTAATGGATGTCTCTGTAAATTATTAGCATTTTCATTTGTATAAAGAAAGTATTTAAAAAATGGAATATAGAGCCAGGATTCTAATTGTACATTATATAGGATTGTCCACACCATCCGTGCCACATATCATGTTAATTCTAAGTTTAACTTTTGGACAAACCAATTGATTTTACTGACCTGACTGACAGTTTCAAACACCTTGTCCTAGTCCGGTGTCCTTCTTCAGAGTGACGGCTCTGTTGTTAAGCAATCCGATCACCGGTAGGTGGCGGTCGTCTAACCACAGGGTCGTACACGTGTCTTAGTAAGTGGGCCCCTTCATCTCTGTTCATGGTCTTATCTCCTCTATGTCTGATCCATATGGCCTCCTTGATGCGTCTGATGGTTTCATTATCTGCTCTGTCTATGATCTTGTGGTGGTTCCAGTCAATAATGTGATTTTCTTTTACGGCGTTGTCCGCTATGGCTGATTTGCTTATTTCAGATTGGGAGTCCTTACGAGAACTTGCGAGTATAATTCTTCCTCTGTTGTTGTACTTTTTCCGTTTCTTTGTGATGTTCTTTGAGTCTTGTCCCCAATATTCTCCCAGTCTTCCCAATGTATGTGCAATTACAGCTCCCACATGGTATTTCATACACACAGTTAGCTTTAATCTCCACTCGGTCTTTTGGTCTTACAAGTATTTTCCTGAGTGATGAATGGGGTTTTATAGCCCTGTGGTTGACGACCGCCACCTACCGGTGATCGGATTGCTTAACAACAGAGCCGTCACTCTGAAGAAGGACACTGGACTAGGACAAGGTGTCCGAAACTGTCAGTCAGGTCAGTAAAATGTATTGGTTTGTACAAAAGTTAAACTTAGAATTATTATATCTTCAAACCAGATGAACATTTGCAGTCACATATCATGTTCATTAAAAAAATGCGATGCTGGGTGCTTTTTGGGACATAGAAACAGTAATTTTAAATTGTTGCACTACATAAACAATGAACTACTGCTCCCATAAGCAAGAAATTTCTTTTGGAAGACAACAGTTTATGAATAACTTGCCACAGGGGAAAGTAAATATTTGAATTTCTGCAAGCTCTGTAGAAGATAAAATACATTTTGTCATTGATCGTCTTTCTTTTGATTGTTTTTAAATAAACCATTAAAAACATAATGTAATAATAATTGATCTTTTAGGTGGCTAGTGAAATGATACAGGCAATTGATTCATATAGTAAAAAGAAATATCACATACATCACATCCACAGTAACCTGGACAAGAAAGTAAGTGCTTACTTAACCCTTTGAAGTCGTGGGCCATATCCCATACGGCCTAATTTACTGTCCCAGGATGCATGGGCCGTATACAGTACGACCTTGGCTTTTAACCACATTCAGAGCCGTTATACACACGCTAAGCACTTTTTAGTAATGCTGCCCTCTATAGATAGGTTATTTAAAAGAATTTCTCGAAATCTGGCAAATATGGCATGCCCAAGTGGTCAAAATGGCAAAAATTAAGCAATCTGGCTGTATTTTATAAAGACTGAGGGGAGGATGTTGATTTTGGTGAGTATAAAACGAACTAAAAGGACTGAATTTGAGTCTAATGGTGAAGGCACTGCTTCTAGCAGTTCCACAGATGATTTTATACTTAGATTGGAGTGACATTTTTTTATTAATTAACTAATTTATTGATAAAAAATACCATTTTTAGGCCTCAAAATTGGATTTTTCGAACACCTGACCTTTGACCTAGGTAAAAAAGGTCAAAAAATTTTATTATTTTTTGGAAGCCAACACATATACTATGAAAATAAATATAACATTTGATGAAAGTTACAGTCATAAAAATGTAATTTCCCTAAATTTATTAAAACCCATCAAAAAGCTCCGGTGACCTGGGACAGAATGCCTGGGACTTCAAAGGGTTAACTCAAGGGCCATTGCAAGAATTATTTCAGGGGTGGATCCAGGATTTTGATGGGGGACTTCTTCCAGGTTTTGTTTTGGCAAAAAAAAAAATGCCTACTTTTCCTCCAGGTATATGCGTCATATATCATATGTCATTACAAAACATAGAATTTTTTCGGGTTTGGGGGGTGAGGGGGTTTAAGTATTATATGGTTTGTAATGACAAATGTCTAACAAAATAGATGCACAGTGGTACATTTGCTTTGAGGCTAAATAGGCATTTGTTTTGCCAAAACCAAAACCAACATGAGCACATTCACACCAGCCGTTCTGGAACACGGACTAAAGATCATAAAAATGTGTTAAGTGACAAGAGGTTGGAGTATCGCCCAGAATAGACCTGTCCACTGGATCTGGAAAAATGGATCTTATTGTTCAAAAAGTGTAAAAAATAGTACAATTTGATTTTATTAGACCAATTAACAGTGTGTACAAAGTATAATCTTTAGCTCCACTCACAATTCTTCTCTCTGTGCAACACTGATTTTGATGCCCTAAAATGTAATGGCTTGTTACTAGATCTGCACGGGATTCTTGCATGGCGTGAATGTCGTTTCACCAACAATACTTTGTAATATTATAGGGTTGTATGAAAAATACCTACAATTGAAAAAGAAACCTAAAAAATTCCAATGCATAAACCATTTTTTTTCATTTTATTTTATTATCAGTACTTTTTTGTTATTGTTAGGAACCCTGATGACAAACGTAACAAAATAACATTGTATTAAGCTTTAAGCAATTACCTATTTACAGCATTTAATGGAGATTCTCAAGGAAGTTGGAAATCAAAGACCAGACATTGCTATAATGCTGCTGTCTTCAAGCAATAAAAATGTATTCTGCTCCACATTAGTACCTAAGGTATGTGCATAGCCTGTTATCAAAAGCTTTTACAACAGCCACCAATTAAGATGTGGGGATGGGGGAGGTGTGTCCCATCCATATTGTTGAGTGAGAGATGGTTCCCCACTTCTTAATAGTAAACCCAAATTTGTTTTAATAAAATAGAGTAACAACTAATTATGACTTGCATGCTCTACATACTTCAGGATGTTATGAATGTACTCTATACTACATAATGCTATGTATGAGTGTCAAGAGGCTTTAATTGAAAATTAAATTAAAAAATTAAAATACCTCCCTCCTATACTGACTGACTTAGTCTTTCTTTGTTCTACCCACCAAATTTTAAAATGAATCTGTGCCATTGACAAGCACTCATCAAGCTTATTTCAAGATTTCATGAAAGTATACTCCATAATTCTCTATATGAGTGTCTAGAGGCTTATTGTTTTTAAACATTTTCTATGGGAAGGGGATATTCCCCTCCAACCCACCCCTCTTGCACACTCAATCTTTCTTTGTTCACCTTTCTCAACCCCCTTTTGTTGACAATCACTGATCTTGCTTATTTGCCTAGCTTTAATAAAAATTTTAATTTTCTGTGGCTCTTTCCAGATCGATCCTCTAGATCGTTGTCAAATGGGATTTTCCTAGCTCTTTACAAAGTTAATTTCAACAATTCCTTTTCTCCCATTTCTTTTTATAATCTCTTACCAATCTGATCAGTAAAATAAATAAAAAGGATTGAATTAGCGATATTCTGTTTTCACATTTACTGTACAACCATTTTATTGCTTTTTTCTTTCATCTGAATTTTCAACAAGCTAATTTATGTTATTTTACAGAAGTTTAACCAAATTGGTATAAAGGCTGATGAGTGGGGACTTTCAGTTAACCATCTGATGAGTGGTAAAGGTAGTGGATCAGAATCAATAAGTCAATTCCAGGGAGGTAGAACTTACGTTACTGAGTTGTTGGAAAAAGCAGAAGATTTTATAGCTGCTAAATTAAACTGAAATTGAACTTGTTAATCAGGTTTCAATATGGATTCAAATAGAATTAAATGAATGTGTTGGGCAAAACCAACATTCAGAATAAAATGGTGCTGCCTAGTGGCTACAAGTAAGATAATGTTGGTAAATTAACATTTAGGCAGACTGATTTGGTGCTTTCTTATGATTGCAATTAAGATGACATATTGGACAACCCAGCATGTAGGCAGACTGAAATGGTGCTAACTTATTGCTGTAAGACAAAATGTTAGAAAGCCAACGTAGGTGGACTTCAGTGTACTAGCTTATGGACGCAAGTAAAACCAGACGTTGGATACAACCAGCTTGTAGGTAAACTAAAAAGGCTTTTTGATGTAAGAACTGTAAGACTAGATGTTGGACAAAACCAGGATGTGGGCAGGCTGAAATCATGCTAACTAAACTATGAAAGCAAGTAAGACAAGATGTTGGCAACACCAGCATGCAGCCAGACTGAAATGGTGCTGGCAAAATCATGGAAGCAAGTAGAATGTAATGTGGGCAAAAGATGTGGGTAGACAGAATTGAAAGTTGAGGTTTTTAAAGAGTTGTGAATGTTTGAAGCCGTGTATAATATACCCTGAGTCACTTAGTGCTACTTGTATTTCTATCCTACCTGCTTCATTAAAAATGTAACATTTACAGCACCTACAAGGTGAAAACAACCAGTTGCAAGCATTCTGTTTCAAATTTCATGAAGTTCATAATGAAGAAAGATCAGCATGGGTAAAACAAAGGAAAAAGCTATCTCGTACATGATACATGCCGTCCTGGAAAAGTAAATAACTGGATATTGGATGCCAGACTCTACGTCAAATGGCGAAAGCTCCACATATCCAAAGTAAAATGCATATTCCAAGTATCGAAATACATTCCATTGTGTTGCAATTCAATATTTCGTCATTAAGTATGTCATCATCATGATTCTGATGATGACATTGTACTTCAAATGGTTAAGTTAAACAGTAGATCCATTTAAAATTAAAATAAACCAGTAAATTTGGACTTATTTTATTTAGACCATTGACAACAGATGGACACAAATTAATACATTTTTTTAAAATGCGTAAAAAACAAGCATTCAAAAAAAAAACGAAAAGTGGTCTCAGTGAAAATTTTCATTTCAAAATGTTGATTAGCAATAGTTTCAATTTTTGATAGTATATAAATGCAAGTTTAATATAACGATTACATGCTATCCCATGTCTACAAATGTGTAGCAAATGTTCATTTTGTGTACCATTTTGCTACGCTACATTGGCGAAAATATTCCCGGGTCCACTATGGAAACCAGTAATAGAGTTATTCTTTTACTGTCATCTTTGGTTAGTTATATTATGTATTGTACTGATGGAGGGCAGTAAATAAAAAACAAACAAAATAGCTATTAATCATGGTCCAAGAATTCTTATTTAAGAAATCTGGAAAATTGAATTTTTAAACGTAAGAGAAAATTACCAAAAAGACACTGACAGACTAACCAACTAACTGACAAAATGAAAGATGGATATTACTGACAAGCTCTATGCTAAATATTAAACTAACAGAATTAAAAGAAATAATATATGTCTTGGAGATCAAAAAACTGACCGCAAAGCACCGACATCCTGACCAAGCAACCAGTGGACAAATATAACCAAATATATTTTTCATATGTTTTACAAAATCTGATGTTTAAAAATAGCATTCTAAACATAATATGGACTGACCGATAAAATTGTTGGGATGCTTGGACACGTGGGTCAAATATCCTCTATTATAGAGTGTAAATAACTAATAAGGGTTTAAATTTAAATATTAAAACTCAGCAAAGGTGTCTAAAATTTTGGAACTATTCAATGCCAAAGTCAAGTAAATTGTACTTAGTCATAAAAACTATCAACAGGGCCGTACCCAGAATTTAACGTTGGGAGGTACGTTTTCGTTTGTACAATCGTGTAAAACATCATTGATGGTGTAGTATTAGGTTTGACTGATGATGGACAATAGTGAGGTTTCGCAAATTTACGAATTGCGATAACGAAAACGGATACCTCGCCCTCCCATTTTTTAAAGTTGCTAAATATGTTCAAAAATATATCAAATTTTCTACCTACGAATGTTTGATGACCGTCGTAAAATACTGACCAACTGTGACATATATTCAAGGTGTACTTCCATGTTAAAAAGCGTTTAATATGGACAATAGTGAGGTTTCGCAAATTTACGGAATACGATAACAAAAACGGACACGTCACACAACCATTTTTTAAAGTTGGTATATGTGTTCAAAAATATATCAATTTTTTTACCTACGAATTCTTGATGACAGTCGTAAAATACTGACCAACTGTGACATATATTCAAGGTGTACATCCATATTAAAAAGCGTAAAAATCTGGGCAATAGTGAGGTTTCGCAAATTTACGGAATACGATAACAAAAACGGATACGTCACACAACTATTTTTTTAAAATTGGTATGTGTGTTCAAAAATATATCAAATTTTTTACCTACGAATTGTTGATGACCGTCGTAAAATACTGACCAACTGTGACATATATTCAAGGTTTTTAATTCTAACGTTGCAAGAATTTATGACGAATATATTTTCGTATTTCGTGAAGTTGCAAAACCTCCATATTATTGGTGGGGGTCGGGGGT
>JAOTQE010094380.1:0-14442 GCA_025631205.1 Nesometra sesokonis
AGCTTAAGCCGTCTGAGAATGTATAAGGAACAGACACACAGACACACACACAAACTTTCCGTTTTATATATATAGATGGAAGTTCTATTAAAGGGACAATCCTAGTACAAGGGCTTCCATACCTACTACAACCAACTACAGATTCTAGGACCATGTTAACAAGTTGATGAGTTTTATCAAACCTGTTAGTTGTCCCCTTGTTGTTGTTGTTGTTGTTGTTGTTGTTGTTGTTGTTGTTGTTGTTGTTGTTGTTAGTGTGATTGGTCAATATTTTTAATTTTATTTTATTTTTCTTTTTGATGTAGTCCCTGCTCCTAATGTGTTTGTCCAGCTTAACCCATTTCAGTTCACCTTGGACTACACTACCATCTTGTGGATCAACCAGTTTGTCTTCAATATCAAGCAATCGTTAGTGAGTATAACCTTTATACTGGTTTCATATCGTTTTTATTAGGAACAACATCTTTAATTCATTAGTTTTTATGGAAGACCAATTTGGTGTTTATTTGAAATGTTTACCACCATGTAGTTGTAACTACATATAATGCTTGTAATTGGTTTTAGCTTGAATTTTGTTTGACTGTTGTTTGCATGTGAAATATTAATTCATTTGTGAACAAGCACATGTGTAGTTCAGGAAAAAACTGTTGGCTTCTCAAAATTTTGATCAATGTACTCTGGTCATCTTCATAGGGAGGATGATCAAATTATATAGATTAAAACAAAACAGTTTTTCTACACATGTGGAGTATCGCAACATTTTTATATTTAGATTGAAGTTTATTATTAAACATGAATATTTATTTAAATTTATATTGGAATTGTATTATTAAACTTGGGTATTTATTCCAGCCTGAAGATTTACAATCAGATCCCAGTCCAACAGAAGGAATGGACCATATGGACATTAGAGTAGATGCACTCATGCCTAAGGTATGTTAGTAATGTTTAATTCTAGCCTATATGTAATTTTCAGTTTATGTACAGATATATTTTTATTTTACCTTATGATTACTTAAAAGTTTAATTATAATAACAATTATTGTTGTTAATTTTTAGGTAATTATTCCTACAACAAGTACGATGCCAGAACACCCAGACCGGCCCGATTCACTGCTAATACAGCTATCTCAACTAACCGCATCAAATTGCCGCATTGGTACCAACTCTACACGGTCGGAACTCTCAACAAAACTTCAGCAATTGTACAGATCAAGATTGTTTACTAATAGTCTGTACTTTCCAAACCGTGTTGGCGATTTCACAAGCCTGCCACAGGTTTTCTTGGATCATGCCTTTCAACCAAACTTCTTTCTTCCAGGAGGGCAGAATGAAAACGTTGAATTAAAACAAGAACATTCTGTAAAAAATGAAACAGATTCTCCACTGAATTCATTGCAACCGAAGGATGATAGTGAAAATAAAAAGTTAAGTTTAAAGGATATGAAGTTATCAACGTACACATTCCGGGAAGATTCTAGGAAAGATGTATGGTGCGTTAAAATTGATCAAATATGGGCAGACTTTTTAAAACCAAAGGAATTTAAAGACCGCCAAATTCCATTTGTAGATGCCATTCCTTTGACTATATGGGTTTGCTTTCCAGTACAATTGAACACCACCTCAACAGAAGGTGATGCAGAATGTGTGAAAGATGCCAATAGAATTGACCAGCATTCAAGAAAACTTCCTTTGACACCTGATGAAAAGAAATGTCAGATGGAGATTGACCAGTTAAGAACTAGCTTATTAGAAAATGGTACAGAGAATTCCAGTGATGGAATGGGTTCACCAGAAAGGAAACCAGATCAAAATACTATATTAAATAATAAGAATGATGTCAAGGATGATGAGCAGAATGAAGCTACTACACCAAAGCATGGAGACATGCATCTGGTTATTCACACCAGTGAGATGATCCGTCTTGTCATCCAGCACTACCAAGTATTGTTTTTGCTCCGTCTTCAGGCATCAGTTCAGAGACTTTTGAAGGAAATGGAAGAAGATCAAATAATGCTTAGCTCTCAGAAGGAGCTCCCACCATCAAGCAAAATAATTGCATTCCGTTGTCCAGATATCGAGGCTACATTACTGATGGCTCCAGCACCTGATGCAGAATCTGAGGACATTCAAAGTGAAGAGATATCGGTTGGAAATAGTGCTGGAGGCTTAGAAGAGAAGGAACTCACAGCTTTAATTAGTGAAGAGAGCGTGGATGTGGAAGATATCGAGGTTACCAAACCAGTAATTAGCCCAACTGGATCTTTCCCTGGTGAAGCATCAGTTTCAAGCAGTTTACCAAGTAGTCCTAGTATAGACACTTTATCAGATTCAATTCCTGTGAATATCACCACTTCACAAATTATCAGCATTGAAGAAAAAAGCAATAGTGAAGCAGGTAACATAATGACCTTGACTCAAAGTGAGAGGTCAGAGTTCAGAGGAAGAGCAGCTACTCAACCCACTACAAGAAACTACTCTAGCATCCTGCCACGAGTTGTCAGTGATGGACCGCAAGTATTAATTGATTCAACAACAGATCATCCATTACAGAATGGATTAAATCATGCCAATCCAACCCACACAAGAACTTTATCCAATATCGATATATCAAATAGAGAGCACCACATTCATGGCAGCACTATGCATACAAACCCCCAAAATCGATCAACAAGTCCAATTATGATCAACTCTAGTTTAAATGTTTCTTACCTGATGACTCACCAGCCACCTCGGAGTGCATCTCATTCGGACTTGGCACGAATCTCTGCATCTAATCTGTCGGCATCGTTTACACAGAAGCAGCAGATGCTGATGGGATCTGCGATGTCGCTTGATGAAGTGTCTTCTTTGGGGTTTGAGACGGAAACACTTTCTATCAAAAGTGATTCAAGTGATAGCAGTTTCACCTTTGTCAATTCAGTACGGCAGAACTTGGAACTAGATTCAGAAAGTGGACTTGGTATGTTTTAGTTAGTGATAATCTTTCTAAATGTATACTAAAACTGAGGTAAACTTTTATCAATAAGCTTATCACGGTTCCAACTGTGCATGTTTTACCAAAGGGAAAATCATGTCAAAGTAAAAAAAAGTAAAAGTAGTTGGTTTGTTGGAAGTTTGTTACTTTGTCACGCACACATGTACCATTGGAACGGTGAATGGCATTATTATTAAAAATCACCTCAAACACAATTTTAATCCACAACACATTTTATGGTTCATAAAATACCATTGGTAATTACATCTTTAAATATGGAGGCTAGCAAGTTTATTACACATGTAATAAATTATTATAAATCAGGTTAACAATTTATATAAATCTTAAAGAAATGAACTGATACAAGAAATCAATATACTTATACAGTGCTTGAAAGTACATGTACAAAATAAGTATACATTTTGTACCCCTTCCTTGGTTAGAATTGAGTGGCATTTAACTCATTTGGTAAAACTGAAGTATTCAATGATGTGGAGAATTGTTGCTCCCCTGGTTGATCAAAAGAGCACATACTACAGTGGCACTCATCAAAAACAATTCCTGTGCAAACAGCCCAGTAAATTTCCTAGACTTGAAGATTTACCAAGCTGCACATTATTTTTACATATTTTTCACTGAGTCCCACTTACCCAGTAAAACTTTCAAAGATGGTTTCACCTAGCCAAAAAGTCCAATGTAAACGTTCACTCACAAAAACTGCTCGAGTCACCTTCGGTTAGCTGAAAGTCATGCCTGTGTGTATTCTATGAGAGGAAGTGAAAGTTTGTGTGTTGTATTGACAGTCATTGTAGCTCTTTCAGATAGTTTATTTTGTTGACTTCAGAAGGCTTACCATTATTGAAGTGAAGGACAGCAGTTAAGATTTCCTTTTTAATGGTTTTGCATAGGTCCCAAGTAGTAAAAACAGAATTCCTGGATATTTTCATGAGGTTGTAGTGTGAACCCTTTCTTAAAATATTTGTGTAAATGCCCTTATTTAAAAGCTGATTATTTTGAAACAATAGTTGCTAACATGTTTTGTCACTGTAAAATGTGCTATTAATTGCTGTTTACTAAAACATAAACTCAATCGTTGCTTACTGTCAACCAATATTTTGAAATTAATTTATCATCTCAGGCCCGTAACCCCTTTGAAAAATGAACCCCCACCCTACCAATATCGAAATATCGAACCCTTTTTCCTATTTTTGCATCTGTAGTCAGTATTACTGCACTCATACTATTCTACAATCATCATCCATATCAGTTATATTGTAACTAATATGGTAAATACATACTATTAGAGTACAGATCGGCTTCGTCCCCCAGCCCCCACAGGCATTTCTCCTTGACCCCACCGGGGCCCTTAGGTGAACCCCCCTTTAGGGATGCCTGTTTACGGGCCTGCATCTAATTGTGAAAATTTCATAAAACCTGGAGAATTTGCTGGAAAAAACTAAAGAAAATTTGATATTTCCCAGAGCCCAGGTGATGATCCAGAATTCCTGGAGACTTGGGAGCTTTTACAGGAAAGTGCAGTGCGATTGCAGCTTTATATCATGCTAAAATAAAATGAATCAAAGCAGCAAATTGTGTAGAATTTTGATATTTTACCATGTCCACAGGGAGTGATCTGTCACAGTCATTACCAGTTCTGAATGGCCAGTTACCTGATGATAAGCAACAGGAATTAAAAGGTGAGTATAGGGTTTTCCAGACACAGTTAAATAAAGCAATGGTATTACAGTCAAAGTTGTGAGTATAGAGTCTCTTTCAGACACGTTTTAAATAAAGCAATAATATTGTGGTCAAGGTCTGTTTCAGACACAAGGTAAGTCAATGGTATTGCAGTGATGGTGAGTATAATGTTTTGTTCAGACACAGTTAGATAAAGCAGTGCCATCGAAATCAAGGTGAGTGTAAAGTCCCTTTTCAGACACATTTTAAATAAATCAGTAGTATTTTAGTCATGGTTAGTATAGATTCTCTTTCAGGCACATAACAATAACAAGTTAACATGGAATGGTCACATAGATTTGGTGATGAAAAAAATTAATTCAAGAATGTATTGTCTTTAGACAATTGAAAAAGTTTAATGTTAAAAATAATATTATGATTTCTATCTACAAATAGGTGAGGAGGTAATGTTGCAGAGAGAGATAGGGATCGTATAAATCGGGTGGTTAGAAGTGTTGGGAGGATAGTGGGTTTGGAGCAGCAGTCCGTTGAGTCCTTGTATCACGAGTACCTGATCTGACTTTTTGGTGTTGTGATTGAAGACGAAAAATCATCCATTACATGCTGAAATAGTTGGTCTCAGAAGTGCTTGTAGTGGGTGGTTGAGGTCTGTGGCTGCTGCTACGAACCGCTATCTTTACTCCTTCATACCAACAGGCGTCCGGGAACACCAACGACTGGTTGTCTAGGAAGTGTTTCTCATTTTTTGTAATTTAATTCAGTTTTAAGGCGATTTAATATCTTTACTGTTTTTTTAAAATGAGCAATGTAATTTTCTCATTATGAGGATGAATAAAGTTTATGATTATGATTATATTTAACCTTTTAACTACCAGATCTATCTAACCTATCTAAATGCTTTATCCATTTTGATATAATAACACTTTACTAACAAAGACAGATGCAAGTTGTTTTATTGTATATAAGAGGACTGGGAGTTCCAAAAAAAGAAATTTCCAACAAATTAACAACAAAAATCAGTGTATTAAACAAGAGGTTGTTTTTGCTGTTGTCATCATATTTTACAAATTACATTATCTTGCATTTCTTTTTATAATTACAGTATATTAGTTTCCCATTATGTATCTATAGTTGTCAGTACAAATATTTTTTTTATACAGGCACAGAATCTCCGGATGGTGCAGAATTATCAAGACAACCAGAAGTGAATATTGAAGAACTCTCCAAAAACAGTAAACATAAGCTAAATATGGTAATTTTATCAATACTTGCTTGCGTTTTTCAAAGTTAAACCAACAAATGTGTACTTGAATATTTCCATCCACTCTCATTAAATTATCATTTGACACTCAAGATTGAGCTGGTTGTTAAGATTAGCATTACCAGTAGGTATATGGCGCCCTCAAATGTCTTGAATACTCTCAGTAAATTTTTGTTTAGTGTTGAAACTAGTGCTACAGACTTTGTTATTCATGCATTTAAATGTAAAATGGAATGAATAAAGTTTGATTTGATTTACTGAGGAGCTTTGCTTGTTGGTATACAGCACCATCCATCAACTGCATTAATGGCCCTAGTACAAAGACAAGCCACAAATAGGCTATGAAGATAATTGAGACTATCCATCCATAAGAATCTGCCCTCTATTTTCTATTTAGATGCTATATGACTGTTTGCAGTAATCTTTGTTTTTTTTCTTAAATTGAAGGGAATTTTCCTTCACTTTAACTCACGTCCGCTTGGCTTTATGTGTCCCACATGTTGTGATTCGCCTTCTATCAACTGTCTTGACCTTTTTTTCCTTTGATTTGTCATTTTCAGAACTAATTTTAAAAAAAAAATCAAATTGTTGCATCTCAGAAAAAATATATTGACAGTTGACATTGAAAGTTTAAAAGCAATTTTATGTTAAATCACAGACATCATACACAATGAATTGTAACTATACATTATTTTTTTCATGTCCCGGGCATATATGTCAGGAGCATATTGTTTTCATCCTGTCCGTCTTTTTGTCTTGCTCTCTGTCTTGTCAACTTTAATCTTCACCATAGCGTTTGTATTGTTAATAGGGCTTTGACATTTGGCATGTGTGTTTCCTATGACAAGACCTTCTTCTGAGCCCTACGTTTTGATCTTATGACAATGACCTTTGATCTTGATTTGTAGTCTGTTCATGTGTTACATTAAAATATTTCTACCACCAGGGGCAGTGCGTTTCACAAGCATATGGGGAAGATCCAAGCCAAATGAGGTATAAGTCGCATCTGGTTTTCCACAATAGGCAAAGACAAAAAAAAAATGTCAAATTTTTTAATATTTTGTTTATCTCAAACATAATACAATTTACACATTCATCTTTCATGCCACATTAACAGTTTTAATGTATATGAACAAGAAATGTTAACAAATGCAAGTTGAAATGACCCTGCTTAGTCAAAGTACACTGATGAGCAATTCAAATGCAGTTTTCTTATAACTTTACTCTAAATTTTCGACTTTGATTAGTATTCATAATTTTGCAAGGAAAAATCGTATAAAACTGATTTTTTTGCATGCTATAGATAATAATGCATAGCTTCATAATTCATAAATAACTCAATTTTCAATTTTTTGACTTATGCCTCATTTGGCTTGGCTCTGCCACATATCTTTTTTTAACTAATATTATTGTCAGCTATATTAAATTGTTATTTCTTTTTAGGTGTCAGTTTTAAAAATAAATCTAAACGGTGTGAATGCTGCCGTAGACCTGGACAACAGTGATATGGCAGCCAGAGTTGAGATTGGAGGATTTGAGAGAGAGGAACAAGGAAATATGAATTATGAACAGTATATGTCAAAAAGACAAACAGGTAAAGAAACCATGTATGTGTTTATTTATGTTTTTATATTAAACCAACAAATGATAAGAAAATACTATAAAAAAAGACATGCCAGTGGCATTTCATTGACCAGCAACCAACTGTTTATAACTAACATCTGGTGTTTCTGAGAGTGGGAGTGAGCAGCTCTCCAGTTGTCTTTGTGTTGATATTATAGTACAGTAACATAAGTTATATTTGATATTCCTGCGTGTATACAGTAGAACCTCGATTTTACATACTGTAGGGGACCAGAAGGGGTATATAAGTCTTGGGGTTTGTAAAATTAAGTTGTTTTTTTTTTTAAACTATTTCCTCAATTATTTACTACTACCCATTGTTTAGGTCTAGGGGATTTTAAGTATAAAAAAATCTATAAACATTGGTTAATTTTAACAAATTTTTATAAAACACCATATCCAGTTAAAATGTATGTTTAAAGCTTAATAATATTTTACCATTTTTAGTTATATTTTACGAGTATATAAAATTGAGGGTTTATAAGATTAAGGTATTAAAATCGAGGTTCCCCAGTATTTTAATTTATTTTATTTTACGGTTTAAACTAGTTGTAAATGGATATCATTTAATACAGCTGTCGTTCAATATGATATAGTACAGAATCATCAGTTTTATTAAAATAAAAATTAATTATTTAATTGATTATCTACTATGTTTGAAGTTATCATCAAAGTTTGCACTCAACATATTCAATAGCTTTACCTTCAGAAAAAAATATTTTGTTGCTGAATTAAAAAGAGTATAAAAAATAAATATTTTCAACTTTTTATTTGAACTACAAAATCAAAAGAATATGATATTGTCATAAACAAATGTGCTAAAAAGCAGCAAACAAATAAACTATGGCTGGAGAACAAATCTTGCAATAATGAAATACAACAATCCTTACAGAAATCATGATCTCTTCTTATTTTAAAATCACAACAATTCAGATTCTATTTTTTTTTTTCATTTTTTACAGAGCTGAGTAGAAAACCCAGCGATGCTAGTGAACGTGAATTGCTCTTACAAGCCACACTACAAGCCCCTGTTGTCAAGGTTAGGTTCATTAGTGGTCCAGGAGCTGAGAAATTCTGTGAGACAGCTGCAGAAAGAGGATACTTAATATTAAAGGTAATTTGTCGTTATCATCCCATCATTATCGTCACTGATTATTATCATTATCATAAATCAACACAAGCCACACTTGAAGCTTCAGCCGCAAGGATTAGGTTCAGGAGCTGTCAATAACCAGTAAATAAATTAATTTTAATAATTTTTGTATAATATATTTATCTAAAATGGAATTAGCAAACTGTTGCAAAACATAACACACACATTCTTAAAATTTATCATTTATTATTTGAATGAATTAATTCATTACAAAATATCTTCACTGCATTCTTTAGGATTAGTTTTAAAATCTCTAATGAAAAGCACCTCTAATATTATTTTTGTATGAAATATATTTGTCATAAAAACAAATTTTGACAATGTTCCCATAAATGTACTATTTTCTGATTTAAATCTCTTTTACTATACCAAATCCTACTACTTGTTAGGTCAAGGTCTTGTATGTTTTATTTCATTACCTAAATAATTCATATAAATGCCATACTTGTCTCCCTAGGAGATGCAATATTTTATAAGGTTTGACCTGATTATCAGTACATCAGTAGTTAAAATACTTGGGAGTTTGTACGTTCCTGGTTCCTGGTAGTGAAGTAGCAACAGGGGTAAACTAAAGTCACACAGGTAGAATGGACAAGCTGGGGTATGCAATCTGTAATGAATGAACAGCAATGGGACTAGGAGGTGAAGGTTAAGGAGTGACTCAATTATGTTATTATATCTCCATTACTCCATAATTTTAAACAGAATTGACAAAATAAATTCCTTTAAAATGTACTTGTTTAATATTTAAAAACAAAATGCCAGTTACCTTATAAGCTTTTGTATCAGGGATAGATTGAAAGTATTTCATAGAATTTTTCTTTACTAACCAACTTTCCACAAAATAATAATAATTTTATTTGTCAATGCAGCTAAAAACATATTCTGTGATTAATATATATTAATCTGTGATCTCTCTCAGGTTGATAGCTTTATTTCTGAATTCTTGAAGTCAACAATTTCAAATTTGTCAGGGTTTGTGGAGGATGAGATTGTAGGAGAAGCAATGCCAATGAAAATTGAACTGAAAAATACCAAAATACAACTACAGGTTTGTATTTTTTTAATGATAATAGTAAAATTTATTGGCACATAGTGCCACTTAAGTAGTGCATCATTTAGCTAATACAGTATGTTTTAAACTTAACTAAACAATAAATTTTAAAAAATCAAATAAATACTGTAATAGAAAGCTTGACTAAAATACACATGTCCAAGGTCATACATTTTTAATAGTGCTTTTGTGTACAGGATACATTTGCATGTACTTTATTTAAAAAATGATTTCATTTGAATAAACTTAACAAAATAATGAATAACCAGTAATTCATTTAATTGTAATATCTCCAGTATTCTATATATAAACAACTGCAACTGCAGTGATTTTGATCTTTGGTAGGGACATGCTTTTAAATTTATATGGTCTTTACTGAATTAATACAAAAAGTTTACAAAATTGAATATTTGATGATTGATATGAAATTGATTTTGTTTAGGATGATATGCCATTGGTTTACATCACCAGTCCACCAGCCATCCCACTGGATGTTAATATCACGCGGATGACAGTTGAGAGATCACCCGATGGCGTCTTTCATATAAGAGGTATGTTATTAACATCTCTCCAATAATACAACATCATAATATACAATAATATAGAAATAATGAGGAAAGTGTACGGTATAATAATAATATATAATCATTATTATACACATAATGTATTGTAGTTAGGTTTATTTGTTTATATCATGTTTATTTTTGTTATATGGATATGTAGTTCAGAAATTAAGTTGATTGAATAGGTTTTAGTAAAATTATAGAGAAGACAGTATTTAATGAGGTAAATGATGGGATGATCTATTCAATGCAGTGGATTCAATTTGAGTAAAACATCCAATTTTCTTCCGAATTAATATTAATAATATGTCATATGAAAAAAAAGCTATTTGATTATTTGTTATACAACGCTTACTGTTTATATGGTACAGTATATCTGTTTTGCATTTCACTTAATAGGCTTAAGCTACCCTAATTTTCTTCTTCCCTAGAACTAAGCTATGTCCTAGACTAGACTAACTAGTAGCCACACACACGCATCTGTCACCTGCCAGGATTGTTTGATTTGTGCTGTACATATACATTTACTAGTGCCTAGCGCATGTCAGTATCTTTGCAGGCCCTACCACATACCATGCAGTACTTCTTTCTCCCTCTGAAATTGTTGAATACTACATTATTTTGTTACCTTGCATTATTACATTTTCATGCAGAAGTTCTTAAATGAATGCCATGTGACCAATAAACAATCAAATAAATACAAGTGTTGTTTAAAAATGGATAGAATATTAGATAAAAAACATGACCAGTTGAGACTTGAATCCAGCTGGTTCAGTTTCCTTATGAACTCCTGATCAATGAGGAAAATCCGTTACTGTCTGTATACCATTGTCTGCTTTGAATATTAACGATTCTAATGACATTACATGACCCTGGTCTACTTAGAGAGGTTGGCAAATCCTGACTATACGACAATAGTAAAACATTCTAAATATTGAAGTGAATGAATAGATACAATGTATACAAAACATGTCAGACGTTGTGAGCCTTGACTGGTGCAAATTAAAAATAAAAAAGCTTGGTTGAATTTCAACCTTAGCTTGCTTGGTTGAATTTCAACCTTACCTTGCTTGGTTGAATTTTAACCTTAGCTTGCTTGGTTGAATTTTAACCTTAGCTTGCTAGGTTGAATTTTAACCTTAGCTTGCTAGGTTGAATTTTAACCTTAGCTTGCTTGGTTGAATTTCAACCTTAGCTTGCTTGGTTGAATTTCAACCTTAGCTTGCTTGGTTGAATTTCAACCTTAGCTTGCTAAGTTATTTTTATCAATTCATTTTAGAACCAATTGTGTACACTTACAAAATCAACTTTTGCTTTTTTTTTTCTTTCAGATGAGATCCATGAACGTACCAGTGATAGATGTGATGGTCCACTTGTCTTCATTGATCAGGAGTTCATGAGGAACCAGAACCAGCTGGAAGTGGAGAACCAGCAACTAAAAGAACAGGTGTTCATGATGAGTGCAGGAATAAACACACTAGAACAAGAGAGGGCGTCATTGCTAGCCACACTAGAGCACTTACAGGAGGAACTCCTTGCCACAGATCGACAGAAGGAAGCACTTCAAGGTAAAGTCACAGAACTGTTACGGCGATTGATGGCGGCTAAAAAGTAGCTACAGATCGAAAGAAGGAAGCAATCAAGATAAATTCATGGAACTGTTATGATGATTGATGACGGCTAAAACAGATCAACGGAAGCACTCCAAGGTAAAAATTACAGAATTGTTACGATGACTGATGGCAGCTAAAAAGTAATCCAGTATCTAGTGGATGGCAGATAGAAGTAATCTCAACCACATGGTAGCAGTGTTTAATGGATGACAAAATGAATATTAATTGGTTGATAGCAGTATATTTAATTAATAGACTAATGAAGTAGTGAAGTATTAATCAATAGGAACAGTTAATGTCAATGACGGAAGAAAAATACTCAGAGGTAATGGCAGTAAGAAGTAATTCTCCAAGAATAAAGCCAGGCACTTACTGCATCGTGCGACGGTCGCACGACTAAACCGCCGCTCCTTGTTTGTGTGGTTTCCAGACGCGTTGACAGTCTTCTACTCGTCAGCTGACAGTTTTTTAAATGATTCAATAGGAAAATCACTAAAAACCATCCACCGACGAGTAGAAGACTGTCATGGCGTCTGGAAACCACACACACAGGGAGCAATGGTTTAGTCATGCGACCATCGTATGACTGACGCAGTGAGTGCCCGGTGTAACAGCTAATGAGTTTATTTTCAGTTTGTATCAACTACCTTACTGACTTGGATATATGCCCACCCTAAATTGTAGTTGTCTTTGAAATAAAATGAGTTAATCTGTACACATTTGAGAAATCTCACCACAAACTGAGTCACATCATAATAATGTGTCATCCAATTCAGGTAATTGCCAAAAGAGTTTTGAAGTCAGTATTTGTTTTAGTTAATTTTGAGTATACTATGACACTTGAATTTCATTATACCTGTAGTATATTTTTTAGGTGAAGTTTGATGCTAGAAAGTGTCCTTATGCAAATTTTTCTTGAATGGAAGTCTTTTGTTTATTTTTTAAATTATTTTGTGGTCGATTTCTCAAAAACATGTATGTCTACATCAAAATTTAAACTGCTCATATTTTTGGATCTCTTTCTCCTATGAATGCCATTTAAAGCTCTGATTACAGCTTATATTGTGCTGTATTGGAATCTGCCAGTAACTCATGTTTTTGTTTGCCAACCATGAGACCTCTTTGTGGTGATACCTCACATTATTAAACCTGGGTATAACCCAACCACAAATTGAGTTGTGTGTTAGACATAAAATGACTCAGTTGTCAAGGTTATTTGGGTTATACTAGGTATGTTCATATCACACATTGATAAGGATTCCATGTTCAAAAGTACTAGGACAGTAGAGTAATCTTCATGTTAAAACAGCCAAGATATATCACAAATTGTTGGGTAAGAACAAGTATTTGTAGCAGCAAACCTGTAATTTTCTTTAAAAATTCTTTTGGTTTTTTTTTTACTCTTTGTAAAATACATTTTATATTTAGTACAGTAAGAAATTCCTATCATATTATTTTGTACTCTAGCGAAAATTTCGAAATTCTATTTTTTATTTTTTTCTACTCTATCAAAAACCACCATTAGCATATCTTTCTAAATAACCTTAAATCAGAAACTTTGATTGGTGTAACAAATATCTATGATGTATAAATTTATCTTTTATGTACTTAATATCTTTGGTGCTTTTTGAAATTGTTTTTTATAAGCAATGGTGCACAATTTCTGAATTCTAGATTTTTGTCAATTAATTCAACAGTTTTCTGGCTGTTTTTATCCTATTTGTATGTGGGGATCTGGCATTATATACAGTAATGTTTTTGTTTGACGCAAACCGTGTAATCTTCCAAAAAGCAAATGAAGTCTGTCTTGTGATCTCAATTTGTTCTTTTCTGCTTGGTACACTGAGTAATTTCTCTCAAATTCAATGTAGTACTTGTATTAAATATATAAGTAAGGAAGTATGCTCCAAGTAATGGACCTCACTGGAAATAAGTCCACTCCAGACTTTCGTGGGTTATCCTTGGTGTTCTACAACACCGAATAAATCGAATAAAAAAAAATGAGATACACTGCATTATACCAAGTCTCGGTTCAAGACGGTGATTCGGTTTAATTCGTGAAAGACGATTAAAAGGCACCCATTGCGTTCCATAGCAGATAGATCGTCATACCTTTCTGATGTTTTAACGACAAACCTCACACCACTAAAACTTTATTAAAAAATTAAAATAAATATAATATAGACTTGGAGCAAATCTACATTATACCATGATTCAATATTTCAACATTACTTATGTCTTAATCAGTGTATAATACATAACTCCAAGCAATGAGATTCACGCCATCATGTCTAAATTCAATATTTCGACATTAACTATATCATCATCATGTGTAATACACCATCATTCAGGATTCAATATTATATGTCATCATCAGAAGTATAATACATACAGTACTCCAGTATTGAAATACATACAGTACCATTGGCCGTGTTTCCGCAGGAAAAAATTATCCGATAAATTATCCCGATAAAAATTATCCGATAAAAGTGCTGCAGAA